>JADGMU010001042.1:0-12507 GCA_016920895.1 Vaccinium myrtillus
TTGGTCGCCGTATGTGTTTTTTCTTGCAGCTCATAATCACAAGTACAGATTCCCGTGTTTACTCTTTTGATTTAAAGATTCGATAAAGAGAGAATAATGAAATGATTCCAAAATATGAAATCTCATTTTAATATTTCATTAATGCAGACTAAGTATGCTTCTAATACCATTTACTTGTAAGATATCTAATATGCATATTGATAGTAGTATGTTTCTGACAATACTAAACTCACAATGATGTCGTCATAACCATTCGTCTCATAAGACTTGTTGATAAGATCTTTCATTTAAACATTTTATTTTTTAGTTAGATATCGATAGATATAACCAATGGTGTGCTAGCCTAAACTCCAAAAAGACTTCACAAGATGCCAACAACAAGAACCTCACCCAAGATTAAATCCAAGATTTAAGAAGGCTTGAGAATGCTATTTCAAGACTTGATTTCCTTCTATGGTATTTGTACAGTACTTTTAATTGTAGATTTTAGCGACGGATTTTGTGTTTTGGTCTCCCTGATAATCAAATGAAAGACCACATAGTGCTTCGCCAACAATGTCGCTGAATAGTGCTTTTTCAACAATGTCGCCAACAATGTCCCTGAATAGTGCATTCAAAAATGTCGCTGAATAGTGTTTTTATTTACCAGAGAAGGAAATGACAAAAGTACAACTTGAGTGAATCGATCTGGTCCACTGATTGCATTTTTCTGGATAAATTTTCTATTGACTTAGCATTTTTCTTCCTGCCGTTAGCCGTCAAACGGTGTCGTATTACACGTAAGTCAGTGGACTTGCTTTTTGAATCCCGGCCTTTCCTTTCCCCACTTGTCCGAATTGTCGCCATCTGGTCAACTAGACAGTTTTTTTTATTTTTACCATCTCTCCATTATAAAATTTAGGTAAATTATAAAAAATTGAATGATTTTATCATGTTAAAAAACAAAATTACTTTTGTGAGAATTTTTAAATTTTTTCTCCATGTAACAAAATTTATTTGAGATTTTAAATTGCTTTCATCAAGTAAAACAAGTTATTGGACGGAGGGTGTCTTCTGTAACTTTTCTTCATTTTCTTTTGAAAATTTCTCCACATGCTTTTGTTCCCGCCACTTAATTCTGGTTTTCATCTGCTTCCCCTCCCCATTGTTTTAATCTGTCTCCAGCCAAAGAAACCTGCATTTCACACAAGAGTAAAATCTTCGATAAATTTGTCACCTAACAAAAATAATTAGCCTTATGATTTGGGTGGAGGTTTACGAGAGCAGCTATGTACCTCCTTGTTCCAATTTGTTCGGTATATCATCCACATCATAATGCAGGTTTGTAGGAATAACCCCACCAAATTCCCTGAAAATATTTGGGGGCAGTTAAAAGATGCGATCAGTGAGATTTTCACCGAAGGATGGTTCTTAGCATAAACAAATAAAATTGGTGTGGGAAAATATCACTGACTCCAACTCCTGCCAGGGAAAATTCAACCAAGGTCAGTTACAAGCTGTTTTGTTGCATTTTGGAAAATAATTAGGGCACTAAGCACTTTTCAGATTCTTTTTCAAAATTACACGACAGTCATTTTGGAAAATAATTGCCCAGTTCTTTCTACCTCCTTCCTCCACCGGTTGGATCTCGGCCATGCCCGCACTGCTGGGTGATACCATCTTTGTCTAACGACGCGTCGGATCGGCTCTCTATCACGCTGGTTATCCTTGTTGGAGGTCTCCGGTCTTTGGCGTAACGGCTTGTGATGGTTGTGCGACCGGTGGGGGCCGGGGTTTTTCTTTGCGTGGTTCTGGTTTTGGTTTTACGGTGGTATGGGGTGTCCGATTGTGGTGGTGGTTTGGCTTTGCTGCCATAGATTGGTGGTGGCGGCGGCTGCCTCTTTTCCGGGCATCTGTTCGTTTTGGTTGATACTTCTGACTCCGGTGACTTGGGGCAGCAACAGGGGCTCGTTCCCCGGGTTCCGACAACGGCGGTAGCGGCGATTGTCTCTCTCCTTGTTGTGGCTGGGTGCTGTATTGGGTTTTATTGTTTGGGCTTGTCCCATTTTATCGGGGCTTTTTAGGCCTTTTGGTGATTTTGTGCTATAATGTTTTTATCTGGGTTTTTTAACCCTTGGGGATGTTTGGGCTTCGGTCTTGGTTAATTTTTTTGGTTGGCTTCTTGCCAATCGTGGGTGAGGGTCTCGTTTCCCTTTAATCTTTTTAACCCTTGGGGATGTTTGGGCTTCGGTCTTGGAAAGGGATTGGGAAAGGGAACCCTTGATCTCGATAAGCAATCGTAAGGAATAAAATACTCCTACTAAACTAACATGTTATGGGTAAAAACATAAAAAAAAAAACAACTCTTATCCAGAAAGTGTTTAAGGACTAAAATGTCCGTCGCCATCATTTCGCTCCATATAATCTTTTGGTGCTAAACATTCTGCAATAAGTCCATATTTTTGTGGCCAAAGGCATTGTATAAGGTGACAAAATTGGATTGGTCGCCAAAAGTATTGCATACGGCGGCAACAAATCTAACTCTCGTCGCTGAAGGTGCTACAATTGGGGACTAAAATCGAGTTGTTCGCTATATGCGTTTTTCCCTGTAGCTCATAATCACAAGTATAGATTCTCGTGTTTACTCTTTTGATTTAAAGATTCGATAAAGAGAGTATAATGCAATGATTCCAAAATATGAAATCTCATTTTATTATTTCATTAATGCAGACTAAGTATGCTTCTTTTTTTGAACAACAAAAAGATTTTATTAATCTTTGGAAACAAATTACAAAGATTAAAAGGATCCTAGGCACGGGGCATCACGGAAGAGAGCCTGCCACAAAGAAGACCTCTCACTTTTGAAGACACCACCCACTAAGAACTGAAGGGAAAATAACAACCTGAGGTTGGCAAGAAACCAAGCAAAACCCCCAAAGAAACCAACCAAAACCCCTCCAAATAAAAACCCCAACAGAAAAAAGCCCCAAAAATAAGAACAACCAAACACCCCAAACAAAAAAAAACTCAAGCCCAAAGAACCACCACAACTGAAAACACGACATCATGGCTTTCATCAGAGAAGCTTTTTATGACTTCATCATCATCCCCCAAATAATCTTCGCCCAAGAACCTGTTGATGTCTTTCGAAGAGATAGATAAAGCAGCAGCTGCAATCGCAGACCTGAATACAACACTTTTTTTTTCTTTCGACCGCCCTTCTTTCTAGATTTAGGAAAACCCAACCTTTCTAAATTCGTTTTATGTTTCCATTTAGCTTTCCCAGCAACCTTCACAACGTTAGTTGGATTGAGGTCCACAAATAATTGGATACCCTCAACATGATTTTCCTTAAGAAAACCCACTTCAGAAAGATCCCAAAAACCATGATCAAATTCTTTTCTCCAACATCCTTTTCCTTGGTGGTATCAACTAAATCGGTATTCTCCCTTTCATATATCAAACCGTTGGTATCCCTCTGTGGTGAGTAAGAAGATTATGAGAGATTAGAGTCCACCTCAATTAGAGCAGGCCCACCATAAGAAATTCTTTTAGGTCCAATAAGTTGGGCTCCATCTGGATGGGACGAGCTGATATTCTGTGAAGCAAGGTCCACCGAGTCAAATACTTGTGAGTCCAGATCTAACTCCTTATCCAAAATTTGAGTCCAGACGAAGTATGCTTCTAATACCATTTACTTGTAAGATGTCTAATATGCATATTGACAGTAGTATGTTTTCTGACAATACTAAACTCACAATGATGTCGTCATAACCATTCATCTCATACTATTTGTTGATAAGATGTTTCATTTAAACATTTTATTTTTTAGTCAGATATCGATAGATATAACCAATGATGTGCTAGCCTAAACTCTAAAAAGACTTGACATGCTGCCAACAACAAGAACCTCACCCAAGATTAAATCCAAGATTTAAGAAGGCTTGAGAATGCTATTTCAAGACTTGATTTCCTTCTATGGTATTTGGACAGTACATTTAATTGTAGATTTTAGCGACAGATTTTGTATTTTGGTCTCCCTGATAATCAAATGAAAGACCAAATAGTGCTTTGCCAACAATGTCGCTGAATAGTGCTCTCAACCATGACCGACTTTTTCTCTTTCATTAATTTTCATGGCCGTGTTTGGTTAGATAGTTTAGTTTAGTTTGGATGATATCAGCAGGTGTAATGAGTGGAGAGAGATAGAGAGAGAAATGAGGAAAATGATGATGTCATCAAAACTAAAACTAAAACTAAATAGGAAAACGAACAAGGCCCCATGTTGTTTTTGTTTACCAGAGAAGAAAATGACAAAGGTACAACTTGAGTGAATCAGGCCACTAATTGCACTTTTCTGGGTAAATTTTCTATTGACTTAGCATTTTTCTTCCTGCCGTTAGCCATCAAACGGTGTCATATTACACGCAATTCAGCGGACTTGCTTTTTGAATCCCGGCCTTTCCTTTCCCCACTTGTCCAAATTGTCGCCATCTGGTTTTTTTTTATTTTTACCATGTCTTCATTATAAAATTTGGGTAAATTATAAAAAAATGAAGGATATTATCATGTTAAAAAACAAAATTACTTTTGTGAGAATTTTTAAATTTTTTCTCCATGTTAAAAAATTTATTTGAGATTAAATTGCTTTCATCAAGTAAAATAAGTTATTGGACGGAGGGTGTCTTCTGTAAATTTTCTTCATTTTCTTTTGAAAATTTCTCCACATGCTTTTGTTCCCGCCACTTAATTCTGGTTTTCATCTGCTTCCCCTCCCCATTGTTTTAATCTGTCTCCAGCAAAAGAAACCTGCATTTCACACAAAATTAAAATCTTCAATAAATTTGTCACAAACAAAAATAATTTGCCTTGTGATTTGGGAGGAGGTTTACGAGAGCAGCAAAGTACCTCCTTGTTCCAATTTGTTTGGTATATCATCCACATCATAATGCAGGTTTGTAGGATTAACCCCACCAGAATTCCCCACCAAATTCCCTGAAAACATTTGGGGGCAGTTAGAAGATGCGATCAGTGAGATTTTATCCGAAGGATGGTTCTTAGCATAAACAAATAAAATGAGTGTGGGAAAATATCATTGACTCCAACTCCTGCCAGGGAAAATTCAACCAAGGTCAGTTACAAGCTGTTTTGTTGCATTTTGGAAAATAATTAGGGCACTAAGCACTTTTCAGATTCATCTTCAAAATTACACGCCAGTCGTTTTAGTATTGCATTCAGAGTCCTGCTACAATGTACACCCTTCCATATGAGATTTTGTGGCACCAAATATGAGATTTCACTACAACAAATTACACAATTGCCAACTAAAAATCCCTACCAAAATAGTTTAGTCTCAAATTTCTAGACTAATGCCGACTAAAACCATTTTGGTTGGCCAATGGTGAATTTAATCCCCAACTAAACTAATTTAGTCCGGAAAACCATACATTTGCCGACTAGAAAATATTGTGGTCGGGGACAATATGGCGCGGGGAAAAAAATTTGGTGGGAATTTAATTACCGACCGAATATGTGGTCGGTAATAGTTTTTTCAGTGAATTTAAAATTTCACAAAAATGTTTGGCGGGGATATTTTTAATTTCCTACTAAAAATCTAGTCGGCAAATGATTGATGATATTGCCCAACCAAAATTCTAGTCGGCAAATGTTGGATGATATTGGCCAACCAAATTATTTAGTAGGCAGAAAAATATACATAAGCCACACTTGTTCCGCACACACGTGATCCAACCCATTTCAAAATACAATTTTTTGCATTTTAACAATTATTTTAGCAATCAAGCCTTTTATTTTGTTTGTTTTTTGGTGAAAAATCAATCGTCTAAATTTTCTTCTTGATCAAGTTTAAAAAGCTCATCGATCAGGACCGAATTGTTTTTTTAAAAGGTACTTTTCATTCAATTAAATGCCTAATGGTAAGCTATCTTCTTAACTTTTTGTATAATTGATAGTGTCTATAATATGTAAAAGTTAAACGGTTCCGAACTTTGGATTGAAAAAAAAAAAAACTTAGGTGGAGTTTGGATTGTCCACTATGCGACTTTAAGGCCTCTGGATGCATTAAATGTGATCCGATCAAACATTTTCTGATATCCGATGATCTCCACTTTTGGTGACACTGATGAAATAAGTGAGCTGTGAAATTCTAACGATTCAGATCAACAATTGTAAATATTAACTTAGTGATGCCCTTTGAAGTCTATAGATTGAATTTAGTTAATAACAAACTATGTCTTGCGCTGTAGTTGAATGTATAGTAGCTACGTGACCGTGATACAATTAAGATGATCGAGACCGTTGATATTTTTGTTCTTATTAGTTAGATCATTGCTGTAAAATTTGGGCTGAATCGAGTCCAAAAAGGTCATTGATCGGGACGCAATTTCATTAAGTAAATTGAGTTCTTATGTCTAGTCAAATGTGTAGCAAGGCCGTGATACAATTGAGATGATCAAGACCGTTGATATTGTCGTTCTTATTAGATTAGTTATTGCCGTAAAATTTTGGCTGAATCAGGTTTAAAAAAGTTATTCATCGGGACTCAATTTCATTAAGTAAATGGGCTTTTATTTTCGATCAAGTGTATTGCAAGACCATAGTAACTTTATTCTCGATATGAATGATCTAATATGCATAATGTAAACGATCGATGATTCCGATAGCAAAAAATGCCTCAAGTGGAGTATACATCATAAAATTCAATGTCTCGGGATGCATTAAAAGGCGTATCCACAACTAGTATTTTAATATTTTTAGTGTTGCATTATAAAATTTTTAAAAAAAAGAGTTTTTTTAGTTTTGCCGACTAAAATTAGTCTGTGATGTGGGGGGTTTTTTGCGGGAATTTAAAAATTTGGCCAAAATGTTGGCGGGGGTATGAGTGAAAAAAAGAGTTTTTCGATCTCCCTTTACAAACAAAACTAAAAAGTTGGGCCTTCCACCCCCAATCTCTCTTTTCCATCGCCATCTTCATGTCTTCACCCCCAAATCGATAAACCGGCCGTCAAACCGACTTCCACCACTTCGATTTGCTTCTCTCGCTCCTTCCTCGTACTCTCTCTCTCTCTCTCTCTCTCTCTCCCCCCACACACACACACCCACACAAACACACACAGGCACGCATCTACATCTCTCTCTGCATTTTGTTAATAGCGATCTACAGGAGGTGAAGGAACAATGCTTTCTCCGTCTTTTCTAATACTCCCATGTGCCTAATAGACATAAGATAAGAGTACCACTTTAATCATTGTTTCAGGTTTCTAGGTTTCTGACTTTAATGGCTAAAATTACAAAATTAAAAATAGTAGTGGTCCTCTTTTGTCCGTTATATCAGTGTTCACCCTACGGAGCTCATTATTGTGTTTTACCCCTTTTCAACAGGTCTCCAATTTCAACTGATTTGGGAAAGTCGTGAAGGTTGTTGATTTTACCCTGTTTGAGTCTGCTCTCAACTAGTGCAACGCTGTCTCCGAAGGTGATTTTTATGCTTGTTCTCTGTTTGTTTTAATTGAAACACCCATAAAGTTTAGTCTAATCACGAGGTTTGATTATATACATAGTTTGTTCTCTCTGTGTGTGTATTTTTTTATGGGGAACTAGGCCAGGATTAAAGTATGGTTATAAAACACTTGTTTTATAACTGATATGTAAAGTTTGTCCTTTAAATAATTCATAGAATCTGCACATGCAGTGAAAGATTTCTTACTCCATAAAATAAGAAAAAGGAGGTTCTATAGATCATCGCGTGTAGCTTCTATTAGATTAATTGTTTTGTTCTATGATGGGATTGACTTAATTTTTATTGTTTAGTTTTCTTCCAAATCTGAAAATGTTATTATTGTTTATTCTAATATGGGGTATGTTGCAGTTTATAAGTTTACTAGCATGAATCCTTTTAGAATTCCCATGTGAAGCAAAACCTGTGTTTTTTAAGGTGGACATGCAGTGATATGTAAAGTTTGTCATTAAAATAACTTATAGAATGTGCACATGCAGTGAATGCTGTTTAAGTAGCTCATAGGATCCGGTTAAAGACTATGGATTTGGGTCCCATGTGCACATTGGTTTGTCTACTTTTGTGTTGTTTTCAATGATTTTTTAATGGCAAACCTGCTCACACCATTATATAGGGTTTTTATTACTTCTAGGCAGTGATTTAAAGTCCCAATTTGTGCATTAGTTTCGCTCATGAAAATCGACATGTATTAATGTTTAAGTTATTTATAGGTCAAAATAAATGGACAAGAGTTGGATGAATATAAAAGATAGGTGGTCGAGTTAGGAGTATAGGCAAGGGGTAGAAGATGATGATGATGAGGAGGATGACAAAGTGCAAATCTGGGGTGGTTTGGAGCTATTTTAGGAAAATGGCATTTTTGTATTCTAGTTGTTGGGTTTGTAATAGATTTTGGGCTGTGGCATGCTGATGTTTGATAGAATTCATATAAAATTCCAAGATGTTTGATGGTTGTAAAAGTCCCTAATCTAATCAAGATTTACTTCAAAAATTTGTTTTAGCAATTGCATTTCTCTATTTCTAAAGTTATCTATATCTATGCTTTGATTGAATTACTTATGTGCAAAATGAGTACATAAGTTCCTTTACATGGGCACGTTTGATTGAATTTGAAAATTTGACAGATTGCATAATTGCTCCTGGATCAAAAAGGAGTAGTGCATCATCCAACTCGACTGCCACATTGCGTGGAACTGGAGCAGTACCAAATGTTACAGAAGCTCCAACTTCTGCTCCGCAGATTGATGCGTCTACTCCTTTGAGCGCTTCATCTCCTTCTACAAATATGAGTGTTGTAGGTAAATACATATACTCTGTTGGTCTAATTGATTAGATATTTTTGACACTATATTTGTAAAGTGTTTTTCATAAATAAAGAAGCATTTAGTATAGTATAAACAAAAAAGTGTTTCTTTATATCTTCAACCCCCACATGTGGTTATGCTTATATTTCTACATTCAGTTTGTCAACAATTGAGAAAAGTTTTTAAGGTGGACAAAATAGCTAATGGAGAAAGAGAAGCGGTATACGGAATCACTAGATGAAACTACGTTCTTGGCTATAAGCAAACATAAGATACATTAAGGCTAAGATGTTGCTTGATAAGTTACTAAACTGAGTTAAAGTTTTAGGAATTCCAGCTTTGACATTTTATTATTCCTATTTTTTGAGTTCCTTATTTATTCCTAATCACTGTATTTGATGCCTTGAACCAGTAAGTTTTGTACTTCCCATTCAGTTCTTTCTTTTTATTGAAGTTTGATTGAATTAGTTATATGCAAAATGAGTATATTTATTCCTTTACGTGGGCAAATTTGATTGAATTTCAGAATTTGACAGATTGCATAATGGCTCCTGGATCAAAAAAGAGAAGGAAGAACTGTAAAAAACTGTAACCAAACAAAGTTTTTTGACTCGTTTGGACTAGTTTGCGCTGTGCAACCCTTTTTTTATGTGGTACTATTACAGGGTAATCTAGTAAAAGCTCATTTCCAATTGAATATTCCTCTCCAAATTGATAAGCACGAGAAAAGTGCAATGTACAAAAAAGTATTTAGTAGATTGCAGCAATAAATAGGATAGCGACGGAAATATCAGTTGTGACTTAGGCAGTGGAAATGTTACGTACTGTTCTTTTTCAGGTGCTCCTTCAACAAGTCAGCGGCGTACGCGTGTGCGAGGGCGTACACTTGGAAAATGAGTTAGAAGGGAGATTGCTTCCCGTAATGGGGAGAGGTTGTCAGTTTATGTGCTAACATCAATGCGGACTTTTGGTGGTAAGAATGCAACCAAGCTGTCAAATGAAATTGGGTCTCAAATTAGGAGGATGTGTCCTATTCAGGGTTTCGCCCACACTTGGAAACGAGTTGATTCAATGCGGAAGGAGGCCATAATGCAGCTTGTTCGTGTAAGCCTATCTAAAAGTTTGCAAATTGATCGATTCAAGTGATAATGAATATTCTTAGGGACTAATTCCACTTATTACATGTTTGTAGGAAAAATTTAAAGTCACTGAAAAGGAATCAGTGTTAGGAGAAGACATTGAAGAAGGAAATGAGCACACAGACTTAATTGAGGAAGCTTTTAATGTTAAGGCGAACCTACGATATAAGGAATGGAAACACAACATGGGCAATCATTACTGGAAGATGAAGGATGCAGACGAAGTCGACCCATATCAGCATCCTTATCGAGGGATTAACATGGATGGATGGAAGTGGCTTATCGATAATATATTCACCGATAAGGATTGGATGGGCCGCAAAGCAGCTGGCAAACAAAATAGATCATTTTTACCTCCTGGTCATACTTTGGGTTCAAAATCCTTGGTTGCTGCAATGACTATTTCGGTGAGACATTTTATGCGTCAAATTATATATGCATGAAATTTTATGGAAAAAGGGAACTAATTTATATAATAACTAATTTATAGGTGTAATTGTGACATTCTTTATATTATGAAAGGGGTATTCATAGTCTTATTTAATCATCTGCTTCTACTGCTATTCTATTGTCTGCATATCACATTTTTAATTTGAATATGTTAGGCTGAAAATCATAAAGGAGTGCTGCCGGATTTTTGTGATACATACAAGGCATCACATACATTGAAAGAGACAGAGGACTGGATCGATGATAAATGTAAGGAGCAACATGTATGTATCCAATCTTGAACACTTCTATTCCTCTACCTTTTTGTTGTTTCTTTTTTCATTTGACAATGCCTTATCTTTTTTGTTGTTTCTTTTCTTCTGCTACAACAGGCGAAAATGGTGGCAATACGAGATGAGGCGAGAACATTAAATACGGAGGTGACAGGGGAATATCTTTCAAGAACAGTCCTTGGGGAGAGAAAGAATTACTTAAGAGGATTTGGGGTTGGCCCGATGCCCTCATCCTATACTTCCATATCAAGTTCTAACTCAGCACGTCAAGACCAGCTACAAAAGATGGTTGATGCTCAAATGGATTCGTTTTGTGCAGAGCGAGAAAAAGAGCGGGAGGAGGAGCCAACAAGGCATGAGGCGGAGGAGCAAAAAAGGCATGAGGAGCGAGAGGAGGAGGAAAGGAGGCGGGAGGAGGAGGAGCAAAGGTGGCGCCAGGAGCGCGAGGAGGCAGAGCAAAGGTGGCGCGAGGAGCACGATGAGCAGCAAAGGAGGCATGAGGAGGTAGCAAGATGACAGGATGAGAATGCAGCAAGGCTGCAAAGAGAAATCGATGTGCTTAAGTCATTAATGAGGCCACAAATGAAGGGACAAGGCAATTTGGGATCAGGTTGATGGTCACAAATATTGGTACATCATTATGATCTCTCTCTCTCTCTCAACTATGTTTGAAAAACTGCTATGCATCATAATCTTTGTTTAATCATGGAAGAAAATTTGTACTTCTATGCATTATAATCTTTGTTTAATCATGTATAACCAGCTTGCTGCCATTTAGATCTCTTGATATCCAGACCAAACCCCATGAATGATTAGTCATAATTCTACACAATCACTATTTTTGGTAAATCACTATTTTTGCTTACTTGCATATATACAAAAAAAAAAAAGGCAAAGGAAAAAAAAAAAGAAATTCTACAGATCCTGTTCTTGGAGATTTTTTTAACAGTCATTCATTTTCGTATTTGTTTTGAATGTTAGTTTTTTGGAGAACCTCCTCTTAGTGTCCTAAAATCCAAGTTCTTTTCAGGAAACAAAAACTTCGCAAACCATCAATCAAACTAATTCTTCATTAGTGCTAAAAAAAGTTGGTACTTGAACTGTAATCTAACATGGATGTGAGAAATTTGGGACAGAGATTGACAATGCATGCTTCCTTGTGCTCACATCGTGTTCAGAGCATGTGAGATATTGCTACTTTCTTAAATCTACTTTTTCTTCAGCCCCTCGTAGTACGAAATCTGATCTGCCTGTGTAGGATTGACATAAAAAGCTTTGGATTATCAAAGTAGTTAAGAAGGGGTCTGGTTGCAGGTTTTATATATGGAGTAAAGAAGGAGCCAGAGGCAACCTTGCACACACCATCATATGCTTCTTAAAATTTGAAAAAGCGTCTATTTGGATATTGTAACAGTAGAGCGTAACATCACATACTGTTCGGGCTATTTTTTTTTTTTTGGGTTATGTTCCCAAAAAATCTCCTTTGTTTGTGTCGTTCCATTTTTCGCCCCAACAGTTATGCTTCCTTTTCGATGAGTAATGATGCTTGGAAGTTTTAGTTTGTGTTAACCCAAAGGGTGAAGGGGTTGGTCGAGGGGGAGCAGGATCACAAGTAATGTGCTCACTCATTTGTTTTTGGCAAAACATTTTTGTTTACTTGCATACAAACCTGAAATCAGCCGCTACTTGATGTTAATATGCGCAATTCCAAAATACGTTCAGAGTTACTTTCAATAATTCTTTGGATTGAGGATTTGTGGTTGCTACTTGTCTCTGATTTCTAGTTGCTACTTTCAAATATATTTCAGGATTTGTTAGTGGTTGTT
>JADGMU010001043.1:0-52941 GCA_016920895.1 Vaccinium myrtillus
TAGATATTAAGGGGCCAAGCACCCAAGAGATGTAAACTCTTAATTCTTCGTTTGAATTCACTCATTTTAACAAAATAAAAAATAAAAAAGATTCAAGAAGGCCTTTGAGCATTCCAAGGGACATCGAAATGGTATTTCGTACTGATAAATTATTTGTAAGAATCCACTAATCCCATTATAGGAGGATCATACGGAAATTTTATATTCAACTCAAAATCAAATGGTAATGAGTGGAGATCCTATGTTAAGTGAACTTTGTAGACACTCCAATTTAGCTTCGCAAACATTTAAGCCCCTACATTGGGGAAAGTCCCGATGATGAAACGATTCTCGTCTGCTTGGATTGACAAGCGTAGAGTTTTCTGTTTTCCAACCCCTCACTAAGCCGGATCCGCCTCATCACTCGTACCTTAACCTTGCCTAAAACCCTAGAGATATGTGGAATGCACACAAGAAAACAAGCCTTGACCAAGAGTATAGGCCGCCATTTCAATCTGTCGGACACTACAAGTACTATCGGCTGCCATTGCAGTCTGTCGCCCGCTACAACGTCGTCTAGTTCCGCACCATTGGCTCAGTAGTGGAGTGTTGGCCGCCATTCTGGTCTGTCAGCCACTGTTCATCCTTCAGCGAACATTTCAGAATTACAGACACGGAGAAAACTTCCCATATTGATCAACGCGGCATTTTTAGTAATAATCTGGCCGCGGCCTTAAAAATTTTGTGGGAAGATTTTGTTTCCATCTTGGTTTCGATTTTTAGCCTATTTAAAGGACCCTTTGGTCTCCATTTTCGACACACCAAGTTTCAATACCAAAACACCTCAGAATATCAAAAAATACCCCGAAACTCTCGAAGTCCCTAGTCCCGATACGCTTTCGAAGCCTTTTCGAAACCTCTGTTTTCTAGTAACAAACCCCTCTCATCCAAAGCCCGAGTTCTTGTCCAGTTTCCGTCCAGAAGCATAAAACAGTATGCCCCCGCGTTCTTTAATTCTTTCAAAGCAACGGAAGTCATAACCCGCGTGGGTTAGCCTTTACACTCGTTTATTTTTTATTTAGTTTTCTGTTCTCTATTATTTTGTTGTTTCTGGCATAAAATGAGGAACAGCGGCCGACACTTTGCAGTGGCAGCCACTGGATGATGTTGTATGCATAGGTGGCCGATTAGTGTAATTAGAACAGCGGCCACTGTTTAGAGGTGTCGGACGACAATCCGGCCGCTGGATGATGTTGTATGCATAGGTGGCCGATTGGTGTACTTAGAACAGCAGCCTGTTTAGAGGTGTCGGACGACGGATCAGACTTTTGGCAGCTAGAAGGTTCAACAATAGAACCTTCTGGTTTATTTTCTTTGTTTTAGCATGTGTCTTGCCTGCATCTACTACTTTCATCACCCATGAATGTCGAATGGCTAATAACCGACAAATGTCGAAAACATAACAAGCGAAAAAAGGGGGACTGCAAGGTCGGGCGGAGAGGGGTGCCTAACACCTTCCCCTCCCCGTACCTTTGGCTCCTGAATGTACGTAGGATCTTGATTAAAGGTTTCTTGGTTATTCATAAACCAAGTGGCGATTCTCTCGAACTCATAGAGATTTTCGGCAACAGACACCTCGACGCTGTATACACGAACGCTAACTTCCGACATATTCAATTTTGTGTGGGGACGCCCCTGTCAAAAGGTGGGCATCCACAATCTCCCATTTCATACCTAAGCAATTAATGTGAGACAACTACTACTCTAAGTCTCTAACAAATCCGAATGGGCTTGCTAAGAAGTTTATTCATGTAAAAATTATCTTCATTGAATTTGTATAGGTATCTAGACAAAAAATCAAAATGATATTATTTGATATCTATCGGTATCCAATCAAGATTATTTTTTTCATGAATTATCTTCTTGACAACAATTATATGAGCGGTTTAGATCATCTTAATGTGGATCTAATTTAGGTATGACACAATATATGTAGAATAGTACTCCCTCCGTCCCAGTCTAATAGTCCCTTTCACTTTTTCGATTCTCTTTTCAATTGGCTATATCTTTCAATTTATAATATAGTTTAATATTTCAAAAGTTCTAAAACTAATTGAGATTTATCAAATAAGATCCATATTGCACATACAAAGTCTTATATGTAGATTACAAGATATAAAACTTTTTTTCATCAAGTTAGAAGAGTGACATGGACTATTAATTTGGGACGGAGGGAGTATACTTGTGAAATGTAGTTAGCTAAAAATAACAAAGTGACTTTTGAATAGGTAAAATGGCCAAAAATTTGAAGAAGCTGTTGTACATGCTCAAATACCTCATATTCAATGACAAATGATTTGATCCCTGAATATTTTTCACCAAAAAACTACTCACATCAACCCAATTCGTTTTTCCATTTTCAATTTTCGTATCATTTTCAATTGCTTATATTTTTCAAGTTTTACGTCTTTCAATGATTTTGGAAACTTTGTGCGGTGAAACAAATCGAGAACTATCAAACAAAATTCATATAATTTTTTTTTTTTGGAGATCCGTATTGAAATTTGAAATATTTAAAAATTTGGAAAATGGCACAAACATCGAAAATGGACAAAGAAATTGGTAAGGTGGAGTAAAATTTTGTAGTGATCCTGCACTTGACTTTGGTTGCGGGCAAACTTGTGTATGGTCTTTGCCTCAATCTATGGTTAAATCAGGAAATGTTCAAGAAGCTCGTAATTTGCTCTCCTTTATTCTCAGGCCTTACTCAAATCACTCCATCTCATAGCTCAATTTTATTTGTTTTTTTGAAAGGATCGCATAGCTCAATTGTGGTTATTTTATTGGCGGATGAGGCTTGAGAAAAAGACAGTCTTTGGCATGCTGTTGGCCCCTGCTAGCCCGATATTGTTATTCAAATGCACACATCTCCAGCTCTTGCCTTAGTTTTAACTCCTATCCTAACAGAGATGATGGCTATTTTCATAGAAGTTATGCATATGTGAAATCAGATAAAATCAACGCGATTATGCAGGTAGGATGGACGAACTAACATGCTTTCCACCCAGATTTTTGTTGCGGGAACTGTCATATTTTCGCAGGTTAACAAAGGCCTCCCATTATGCAGTGCAGCGGTGCATTGTTTAGCTAAACAGGCCATGACGACTTCTTATATTCAGTATCTATTTGCAGACGCATACCAGCGCTTCTGTTCTGTGATAATCCTCAAGGAAACGGAGCAGTTATAACACATACTATGCTTAGAGATATCTAATCCTAGACATTAGTAGGTTCAGTTAGTTTTTCATTTTTATTTTCTTCCTGTATAACCGTCTTTCTATTTGTAAAATTTCTTACTTCTCTCAACCAAAAAAAATAAACAACAAGACGGTGGTATGCATCTTACTAGTTCAGATTGAAGTCGGTATGCACCAGCAGTTATAACACAGACAGCTGGTCCATTTTCCATTCTTTAGACAGTACCCTGAGAGTTGCAGTGCCAAAGGCAGGGCTTGCTTCAATCCATTGTAGCATTACAATCAACTCTTCTGGCTCCATATCTAACCGACTTGTACCATTCCGAACCCTATAGTTGATTTATTTTCTTTTGGCATCGCCGCCGTTGGAATCCTCCACCAAGTGGTGAGCGTATGACAAATTGATCACCAAGTGACTTATAGTTTTTTTTTTTGTTTTGATAACCAAGTGTCCGGGCCAGCTTTCGCGCACCTCGAATAATCCTGGGAGACCAATCCCACCGTCTACTAGAAGGGACCCCATTTAAAGTCAGAGCAAGTTTCTGTGGCTGAAAGGAGTTGATAGCGGCCTCTGAGGTTTTGAATGAGCACTTTAGAAGTATGGAACTAACCCCTAAGTCCCAAGCCTTGACCACTAGGCCAACTCCTTGGGGTTAACAAGTGACTTATAGTTGGACCATGACAACCAATCCTTTTTACAATGGGCAGCAAATATGAACATAAGTTATTACACAGTAAATATTGCAATAATAAATTGTAAATATTGTGTTAGGTGTACCTAGTGGATGCAATTTGCGTTTTTGAAAGAGAAATGCGAGCAAGTGGCAATATTATTATATGTTACTTATGCCATAATCATGTTGTCGTAAATGAGATTCAATATGGAAAACTGCAAGTTTGCAATATGGTGTTGGTGAGGTTATAATTCATAGTTTAAGGCCCCGTTCCGCTAAAAAAAAAAAAACAGTTTTGTTTTAACTCAAAAACTATTTCATTCCACTAACAAAAAATCACTTAGTTTTTTTTGCAAAACTAAAAACCAAAAAAGCCAAAAAATTAGTTTGTGGAACAAGTTAGTTGTTTTGCAAAACTAAACATACAAAAAAACTAGTTTAATGGAACAAGTTAGTTTTTTTGCAAAACTAAAAACCAAAAAACTAGTTAGTGGAACAAGTTCGTTTTTTTGCAAAACTAAAACATCCAAAAAAAATCAAAAAAACCAAGTTAGTGGAACACCCCCTAAAGCTAGCTAGTAGAGTAGGAAGATTTTTTTTTTTTTTTTTTTTGCTTTCTCGTGTGTCCTCTTGAGGAGATTTTTTTTTTTTTTTTTTTGTTTTTTTTTTTTTGCTCGGCTAGTAGAGTAGAAAGACAATGTTAAAAATAAATAAACGGACACTAATCAATATACCCGATCGAAACATATTAATTAATAGGTTAGTTTACTCCCTATGAAATAAAATTAGTTTCATTAGTGCAGTTGATCATTGATTACCCCCAAAAAATATTATGTGGTACTACAGTACCATTGTATGGTCATCTAGAATTCTTACTACACCACACATTGATGTGAGCTCCACTAAAAAATGTGTGGCTCCCACCTAGGTCGAGCCCTCTTAAATGTAATTACTTCCTCCGTCCTATTTTGATAGTTCATTTCGGTCTCGAATGCAATTTTTAAATTGTTACTCATATCTTTCAATCTATTTTTTTTTATCAACAAAAAGAAATAATATATATAGAGAGAGGGAAAGGATACAATGAAAGCCAAAAGCCAAACAGGAAAGGGTTGGAGAGCCAATAAAGAAGACCTCTCACACCAGACCAAAAGAGGCTAAGGCTAAAGCAATAATGAATTTAATGTGCAATATCGATCTCATAATAGATCTCAATTAGTTCTACTATACGAAAATTTTAAAATTTTTAAAAATATTGTAGATTGAAATATATTAAAAATTACATTGGAGACCGAAATGGACTATCAAAATGGGACAGATGTAGTAATTTTTAGGGCCCAATTCATAGGGAGCTTCGTCTTTGTCCATGCTTTGGCTCATAGAATAGTCAAACGAACACGGAGTGTAGTCTCGACCTTTAGGGGTTCTTAAATATATTTATCGAAAAACAATATTGTATGGTATATCCTAGTTGCATTATTGCAACTGATTATTGGTGCAAATTCACAATAGCTCGTCATTTGGGCATTAAGCTACTCTGTTTCTGCTTCCTAAAACTTGTGCCCATTGCTCTCGTCTCTCTCGCTCTCTGTGTGTGCTGCTGAAGTTGTGCTCATTTTCCTTGCTTCAGTTTCTCCGTGTGGTGATCTCTCTCTCTCTCGCGTTGTGTGTTCCTACGTTGAATTGTAGTTAGACTTGAAATCCTATCTGCTATTTGCTTTCATTTGTTCTGTATTTTGGCTGATAATCTTGCTTTCTTCTTTAATTTACCTCCTCCTGCTCGATTCCCATACCTTCGCTTTCATTTTCTACTTGCACTGCCTTTTGCTTTCGTTCTCGCCATCTTTTGGCTTTCCATCTTTCGTTTCTATGATTTCTTCTAAGCACCAAGAGGAGAAAAGGCAAAAATAAAAATAAAAACATAAAACAAAAGGAGTGAGAAAAATACTAGAAGAACTGAGAGATGACGGCTGAAGCAGTTTTGGGGGGAATTGCAGGCAAACTTGTTGAGAAAATCTGGGATTATACAGTTGATCCAATACTTCGACAATTCAGCTACATCTATTGCTTCAATAGAAATATTGAAAAACTCGAAACTCAATTGGAAGAGCTTCAACCGATCACACAAGGGGTGCAACAGTGGGTTGATGCTCACCACCTACAACTAAGAGTTATTCCACCTACAACTAACAGGTTGTGTTCGTGTAACAATTAACATGTTATTGCAACCCATTCATTAAAATATATTAATCCTTGTTTGCTTCTTCTTTGTTTTAAGTGTTATTGGCACTCCACTTTTTTCTATTGATACTCCCTTTTGTCCTTATTAGGTAAACTTACTAATAAACTTAGTCTTACATTTTATATATAGAAACAAGAAAAAATAGTGTCAATAGAGAAAATATGGTGTCAATATCAGAATGGGTGGTAGTGGGGTCTCAAAGAGAAAAGCATAGACAACATGGGCCCTTTCTGCTTGAAACCCATGTGATTTGAGAGAGAAAGGAAATAATGGCACCTCCATAGTAGTTCAGAACCAGTTAAATGCCCCAACTAACTGTGCTGGGGCCACACCCATCTCAACCACTCCCCACCACACCCTCTCTCACATGTGTGGTGTGGCCCAAAAAAAACAGAAAAGTTAGCTAACTGTGCTAGCACCTGACTAATTTGTGGTGTTAGTTACATCACTACAGATGGCCTTATAGTTAGATTGGAGTAATTATCCCATGAATCATGGCCTAACTGCCTCCCACAAACTGTGGATTACACCGGGATCTTTCAATTTCCAACCAACCAAATAAAAATATGGGCATAATCTTATAAAAATTAATCGGGCTTGTAAAAAGAGACAAAATTGATGTAGACAATTAATTTCACAAGTGAACAAATTATGAGTGTGTTAAATGGATATGATCCCTCTGAGGAAATATCACGGCAAAAGATCAAGAGAACCGAAACCGAGACCAAGCTAACTACAACAACTCGTAATAGCAGTTGTTTCCAAAGAGGATAATGCGAAAGCCTTTGCCACAGGGACAATTGATATGTATGATTAGCACCTTCCCACTTGTCTCAACACTCACAACATCTTCACTTTCAGTCTCAGGCACATGATCCTACACCAAGGGGGTTATAGTACTATCTGGTTGAATTGTTGTTAGTCCTGCTACAAAGTGATGTCATGTTTACCTTTGTAATATACATTTTTTTATAAGTGTGACATCACATGGTGGTGGAACCCACACGTTTCAACCAATAGGAGGGAGGATTTTCTTCACTCTCTTTTAGGGCGGGTTTTAGGGAGAGTAAACAAAATTAAATTCCTCTCCGTCGGCAACCAAAGGGAATCGAACGAATGGCTATGAAGACACTAGTGGGGCATCTAAAACCAATTATGTGATTCTTTATCAACGACACCAATGGCCCACGCAAGAAAAACGCACACTAAGGCAATGATGGAAATAAGTAACCAACCGAAGGGCAAAAGGGCCATAAAAAAAAAAAGGCTGAAAGAGGAGTGGGAGTTTTTCCTTTTAATATAGGTAGGATCATATTCCAAACTACCCCCCAAAAAAAAAAAATTCAAAGCTACTTCTCTCTTTAGCTATTTTTCTTGAATAGAATACCTCAGGTATCCATGAATATTTCGGGTACCTTTGATGATAAGTAAAAATACTTCAAGTATTAGGGGTAAACTATTTTTAGTGGGACACCCTTTTGGGTTAGAGATATATGCCGATAACGCGTTATAAACTTAAGACAAATAATAAAGAAAATGCATAAAATAAAGAAAATATTTTGATAATATATCTATGTATGAAATTAGTTCTTCTAGAACTATTGAGATCGTCTTCCTGACTGATCATATTTTTATTACCTTAAAACTTTCTATATTTCTCATTACACAGTGTTTTCTCTTTGAATTTTTAAATGAATAAAACTAATAACTGAGTTTATTTACATATGATGAAGTCCCAAGAATCTATCTTTGCAAATAAATTAGGATGATGGACTTGGTAATTTATCCTAGTGTTTTTTTAGCCACTTATTATCCAATCAGTTCACATCAATACTTATAGTAGTTGCATTATTGAGGTTGATTATTGAGAGGGTGGGTAGGGGAGGCCCATCTAGTGCAAAAAGTCACAATAACTACTCTGTCTCTGCTTCCTACAAATTTCTGGCCATTGCTCTCATCTCTCTCGCTCTGTGTTCTGCTGAAGTTGTCCTCGTTTTCCTTGCTTCAGTTTCTCCCTGTGGTGTTCTGCTGAAGTCACATACCTTCGCTTTCATTTTCTACTTGCACTGCCTTTTGCTTTCGTTCTCGCCATCTTTTGGCTTTCCATCTTTCGTTTCTTTGATTTCTTCTAAGCACCAAGAGGAGAAAAAGCATAAAAAATAAAAACATAAAACAAAAAGAGAGAGAAAATACCAGAAGAACTGAGAGATGGCGGCTGATGCAGTTTTGGGGGGAATTGTAGGCAAAATTGTTGAGAAAATCTGGGATTATACGGTTGATCCAATACTTCGACAATTCAGCTACATCTGTTGCTTCAACAGAAATATTGAAAAACTCGAAACTCAATTGGAAGAGCTTCAACCGATCACACAAGGGGTGCAACAGTGGGTTGAGGCTGACCGCGTAAAACTAAAACTTATTGCACCACATATTGAGGCTTGGTTGAAAAGTGTGAATGATGTCGAAAGTGAGGCTGGGGAAATTACCAAAGAGAAGCCCGAAGTCAAGAAAGGGCGTTTGAACGGGTGGTGCCCCAATCTCAAAAGGCGGTACTTACTGAGCAGGAAAGCCGTGAAGAAGAATAAGGTCATTGTTGACCTCCAAGAAGAGGGTACAAAGTATGCTAGACAGTCCTGCAGCCCGCCTCCTCCAAGCACGAAGCCCATCCCCAATGAAGATTATACAGCGTTTGAGTCTCGAAGCCTTGACATGGAAAAGATCATTAAGGCTTTGAAAGAAGATAAGATCAACTTGATTGGGATTCATGGGTTGCCGGGGGTGGGCAAGACAACAATGGCGAAAGAAGTTGCAAAACGAGCAATAGAAGATTGTCTCTTTGTTGAAGTTGCATGGGCCGATGTCAAACGAGAGCCAGAATTAACCGACGTTCAAGCTCACATTGGAAACATGCTTGGTTTGGATAAGTTTGGAAAAGAAGCGAGTCTGAAAGCAAGAGCTTGTAGCCTACGTGAGAGACTTCTACAAGACAAGAAAATCCTGGTTATATTGGATGACGTTTGGAAAGAATTTGATCTACTGGACGTGGGACTTCCCCTGGGAGGTGCTAATAAGAATTTCAAAATTCTTTATACGTCGCGGTTTCGAGGTCTGTGGCATGATAAAAAAACAATTAAATTTGAGATCCCTCTTGAACTCCTGTCAAATGAAGAAGCACGGGAACTATTCAAGAAGCAAGTCGGTGATTGTGCTGATGCTCCGGATTTGCAACCCATAGCCGAAGAGATTGTGAATGCATGTAGACGTTTACCGCTTGCGCTAGTACTTATTGGTAAAGCACTTTCGAATGAAAGTAGTGGAAATCCCACTAAGTACATTTGGAAAGACATGCAGCGCCGGCTAACTTGTTCAAGGAGCACTCCCGAGGATATGGATTGGTCTTCAACTCTAGAGCCAAGTTACCAAGCTATAGAACATGAGGAAACTAAACGCTTATTTTTGCTTTGTTGCTTGTTTGACAAGGGTACATCTATCTCTGTTGAAGTTTTGGCCAGATATGCATTGGGATTGTCTCTTTTCCATGACCAAATAGAGGAAATGAGCAATGTAAGGGACCGAGTTTTTACTCTGGTTGCTGATCTAGAGAGACGTTATCTATTGCTTGACAAGCATAAGAGTCCATATGAGAGTGATCATAAGCAAGTGAAAGTGCATGACTTAGTGCGCGATATGGGCGTATCTATTGCATCTAAATGTAAAGGTGCTCTAGGAAGCCATCGTACAATATCTGAGTACCCAAAGAAGGATGATTATGATCAGTATGCTCTCGTAAGCCATGGTGCAGTATCTAAGTGGCCAAACAAGGACAAGTTTCAGCATTATACTTATATCTCTGTGATATCGGAGGAAATTACAGAGCTTCCTAAAGAATTGACATGCCCAAATCTTGAGTTTCTGCTGTTACAATGCTGGCGACTTGAGAATCTATCTTGCCATTTTTTTAATGGGACGGGAAAACTCAAAGTTTTGGAACTTTATGAGTATGCTGGTATCATCCCAACACTTCAACCCTTGACGAACCTTACTATGTTGTCTCTTGAAGGATTATATTGTGGTGATCGGGATTATGTGCCTGTGATAGAGCCTGCAATTGGATATCTATTGAATCTAGAAATTCTCAGCTTTCGCTATTTGGGAATAGAAAAGCTACCAGAAGAAATAGGAAAGCTGGTAAAGTTAAGGTTGTTAGATCTGACCGGGACTTCTAGGTTGGAGACAATACCGCCACGCGTCATATCTCGCTTGGTTCGTTTAGAAGAACTATACATGATGGAAAGCAAGTTTAGTTATTGGGAAGGAGAAGGCGAGCAAAAAGGGATAAATGCAAACCTAAGAGAGTTTGAGCATTTGTCCAATTTAAACACTTTAGAGATCCGCATAAGAAGCGGTCTACTTATCCCAAAAGTCCCAATATTTAGCAAACTGAAAAAATACAAGGTCGTGATAGAAAGTAACTACAACGTATTTGGGGACAGACAATACGAAAGGGAATTGTTCGTTGGCACATGGCCGGGTCGGGATATCCCTGAGGATCATGGAGTGTTAGACTCGCTCCTAAGGAGTAGTGATCATATATTGCTCTGGAACAATGATCTGGTGCGACTCCAGGACAA
Organism: Vaccinium myrtillus; assembly: GCA_016920895.1. Taxonomy (NCBI): domain Eukaryota; kingdom Viridiplantae; phylum Streptophyta; class Magnoliopsida; order Ericales; family Ericaceae; genus Vaccinium; species Vaccinium myrtillus. The sequence continues at coordinate 10,784 of JADGMU010001043.1, forward strand.
TGATCTGTTGCGACTCCAGGATGGGGTTGATAGACTCCAACAACTGAAGTTTCTGGAAATTGAACACTGTAAGACACCAGAATGTCTTGTCAATACCATGAATCGGGTCCAACAACAACCTAATGCTGCTGCTACTGCTGTTTTCCCTACCCTGGAGAAATTGTATCTTCACACAAATGACGGTTTAAGAGGGATATGCCACGGCCCGATTCCAGCGGGTTCCTTTGGGCAACTAACTGAAATTGTGATCTACCACTGTAATAGTTTGAAATATCTCTTCCCGCTACCAATTGTAGAATTTCTCACTCAACTCAAAATCCTTGGAATATGGCGTTGTGCTACGATGGAAGAAGTTATTTGGAAGGAGCAACGAGAAGATGTGCAAATTGCAACCAGCAATAGAATCGAGTTCTCAAAGTTGGAAAGTTTATGTCTTGACGATCTATCAAGTCTCGTGGGTTTCTACAGAGGAATTGGCCGGATTGATTTTCCTCGATTGAAAGACTTGTTTCTTCGTAATCTAGGGAAGTTGAACCGCATCGTCCACGACAACAATAATCAGTCTTCCAATTCAGAACCAAACAACAATGTCGGCTCCCTTTCTCTTTTGCCCCAAATGGTATGCATGCATATCTTTTCTCTCTCTCTCTCTTTTTATTTCTCCGTTCCTTTTTTCAAATTTTCAAAAAAAAAAAATGTAATTGCTAACGTATTGATGTGAGAACAAGTATATTCTTCCTCAAGTGCAGAATTTCATAGGGAAACAATTAAACATACATCTAAAAATTCTATGTGCAACCGTGTTATTGTTCATCATCACCATGCCACTGGTTATTGTTCATCATCATTCATCACCATGCCTTACCCTTTTACCATGTAGGCTGTGAGCTAGTAACTTAAACGAAACTTTAAGGTGCGATTTATCCAAATTTGGAAATATCTTGCTCAAAACTTTTTATAAAATGTGTTTAAGTCTATTGCTTTTTTTTTTTTAAAGAAGAAAGAAAACTCTAATTTGTTATCCAAATTACGGAGATGCAAGAGACTTAGTTATTAAACGTGTCTTGCCTTAATTATTAACGTGTCAACATGTAAAAATGCTAGGAGATGGAAAAGTGACTTAGTGATTTGATCAAGTTAAAATACTGAAGGTTTTTTTTGGATGAAAATACTATATATTCTTAAGTCGGCCCCTCAGTCTAAAATTCTAACTTCGCCTCTGGTGCTACTTTGTATTGTAGGTTACATTTCCTAGCTTGGAGAAGTTGGTACTCTCCGGGCTCAAGGATGTGAGCAATATTGAACTTCCGGCCTTCTTGTTATCTAATCTAAAAGAACTTAAAGTGGTTGGGTGTGAGAGTTGGAGAAATATGTTCTATCCTTCCATGGCCGCAGTTCTTGTCAATCTCCAAACACTAACAATTGAGAATTGCTCAAAGATGGAAATGATAGTTGACTGGGAAGAAGGACAAGAAAGAGAAATACCGAAAACTATGTTCCCTCATTTGATGAATTTGGAACTTAAAAGTCTCCCACGTCTAACGAGGTTTTGCCACTTCAAAAATATTCCTATAGAATTGCCACTTCTAAGCAAGATCAACATATCGGGTTGTCGTAGCATGAATGAGTTCTTTTTTGGACCCGTGAGTGCCCCAAATTTCTACTTCCAAGGTGTATCCGGGAATATCAATCATGCCATAGAATTTATGCAAGAGGTATGAATTTATGAATTCTTTCTACAAACTATGGCAGCATATCCTTTTCTCTACTTATTTTCTCTTTTCTTCTTTTAGAGACTGCAATGTTAGGTAAATTTATCTATAAAATAACAAGAAAAAGAACCATGCAAGGCTCCATGCTGTCAGAAAGTATGCATTCTAAAACAACTTATTTATTATTTTCAAAATAGAATGGTGTTACGAGTAGTTTTTGGTTTGGGTTGAAAGCCGCATTGTAGATCAATCTATAGAAATGTACTTGCATGTACAATTTCTTCCTTTAATTTGAACATTTCAATACAATAATTTTATGTATCCACGAGAGTTTATCACATTTGGGCATACTAACAATGTGATTGACATTTACTACTATAGAGGAAGGAACTAATTGATTTCTCTGAAATGTATATAATTATTTTCATGTTTGGGGAACTTGATTCATCTGCTCCTCTGAGTCCAAGATTCTTAGCAATCGAATGAAAAAACCGCTAGAGTAGGCGTCTATTTGTTCTTCAAAAACTCCTATTCAAGTACCCTAGATAATATTTTGATTTCAAACAGGGCATTGGGAGTACTACAGATATAGTAGTGTTGCATTGGGAGCAACATTAATGATTACAAGACCAATGGGAGATTATATAGGAAAACCTTTACAATACATAATACCTAAGTATTGACTAATTACCCTGACAATAAAAAAGTAAATATGAAAATTACATCTTATCAATATTAGGCTTACCATGCTTGGGCGTAAAACCTATCTTTACCATTCAAAATAGAGACCAAACCGAAACCGAATGGCCAGCTTAGCAAAAGAGCCACGAAGATCATGTGCTTGAGTCCATCTGCACTTAATCTGCTCATTGGATGGCCAGCTTAGCAAATTTTGGGCATTCATTAAATTCAAAAGTGATACCAAGGCATAAATGAAAAAAACACTCCGTGAAAGATTTTCTTCCTCGTCCATTTTATTTCTTTGCAGTAAAGTATAGTCTATCTGTTTTATCTAAAGAGTTTGGTTTTATAAATATCGTAAAGTTGTGGCTCCTTTTGGCCATGTTGTTCGATTCCCATCTTAAGTTACGGAATTATTTATGCATGCACGTGTGTGATGTGCATATTGTTTGCTCAATTAATTGAATACTTGTCAACCACAAGCTCATCCATGATGGTATCTATTGTTATTAGGAGGAGTGGAGAAAGGAGGAGGAGCGGAGAAAAGAGGAGGAGCGGAGAAAGGAGGAGGCTGAGGAAGTAAGTTCTACATACATTCTAGTTTTACATATTCTGTACAATTAATTGATTTGACAATAATCTTTGCTTTGATTTGCAAGCAAAGTATTATAAACCCAAAAAGTAGTATTGAACCTCTAACAAGCTGTGGCATTGCGGGGTGGAGGGGAGGAAAATCCAACCAAAGATTGAATGAAAGAAAGAAGAAACACAAAAAACAAAAAAGAACTCTAGTCCACTGCCACCTCTGTCCCTCCATCTCTTATTTTTTCCTTCCTTTCGTTCAAGATGAAATTAAATTGTTCAATTTTGTTATTAGTATAGAAAGATAAGCAAATTGGATATTTGGGGTGGTTGTTGTAACGGGTTTGCGAAGAGTTAATCAATTGATGGGTAATGGAATTTGGTCCTTATTTATTGGTGTGAGAATTTTAGCTTTAGAGAGAGATGAGAAAAAACTGCAGTTAATTTAATTGAACTCAATTGTTTATATTGTGGAGAGTAAAAATTGGGCTTTGTTTGTTTCTCTTTTGACCTTTGACTTTGCAGAGGGAGACCATTGGGGGGAGGGAGTGAGGGAGATGAAAATGCTAGGATTAGGGTTTGTATATGCTTGGGAGATTGGTGGTTGTGGTGGACAGTGGTTGAATGTGATGATGATGGTGTGGTTGGGCAGTTGTAGAGGGAGGAGAATGGGAGACTGTTGGGGTTAAAATTGGTATGCTATCAAAATTAGTGTGGTTTTTTTTTTTTTTTTTTCCCGGATACGAATCAATCATCATCTTTGTTTAAATCTAGGTGGAGTTTTACTCATTTTCACATTACCCAACGTTAGCCACGTAGGCATTTTCCATAAGAAATTTAACCGAAAGGTAACAATGAAGTTTGTTAGAAAATAAGAAGATGAAATTGAAACATGATGTATTTTTTGAGGACCGAAAAAGTAGATAAGCCTTTTCGAAATTAAATGCAGATTTTATGATGCATAAACAAATTTAGAAATCTTGTACCATTTCTATACCTTCAAAATCTCACTGGCAGCTCTTTTGCCTTTTGTTTAATAGATGGCAAAGGGGAAGGGGTGGCCTATGAAGGTGAAGCATGAGTTCCATGAACACGATCTTGAGCTGATACAACGCAGGAACTACCTATGCGATGGGTGTGAGGAAGATGGAGAAGTATGGTCTTTCTATTGTAAAGATTGTGATTTTGATCTGCATCCAAAGTGTGCTTTGGAAGAAAACAAGGCAACCAAAAGGGATAACGAAGATGGTTTGGAGGAAGGGGCAACAACTAAGGGGTGGCCTAAGAAGGTGAAGCATGCGCTTCATGAACACGAACTGGAGCTAATTATACGCTGGAACCACATATGCGATGGGTGTAAGGAACAAGGAAGAGTATGGTTTTTCTATTGTAAATATTGTGATTTTTATTTGCATCGAAAGTGTGCTTTGGAAGAAAACAAGGCAACCAAAGGGGATAACGAAGATGGTTTGGAGGAAGGGGCGACAACCAAGGAAGGGTGGGTTTGCGATGGAGATGTCTGTCACAAAGCTTAAGATTTTCGAAACTATGACTTTCCGATCTTTGGTTTGTTTTCATGTGTTCCTTCTTGTAATAAAAGTTGGTAAGTCTTAGTTAAGGTTTGAATGCATGTAACTTTTATGTTTAGAGAGTATTAATTTGTGTGCTATTTTTGGTGCGAGAAAGGTACTCTTCTTGGTTGGAAGCGAGTGGCATCCATTGGTTGCCATGGGATGGGATAGCAGGGGATTACGGAGTGTACATGGTAGAAGGGAAATGACAATTGCAGATTCATAAATGTATTCCCTTGTGTGGTGCGCGTAGCTTCCTCAATTTATTAAATACTAGCAGATACCCGTGCCTGAAGGCACGCCTCGAATAATTAGCGTGCACTCAAACAATTGGCGTGCTCCCTAAAAATATTAGAGCTGCACTAACCTTGGAAGAAATAACAATTCGATGTCAAAAAGACGCAATTTTGTGTCTACCTTAAAAACATTAGAGCTGCATTAACCTTGGAAGAAATAACAAACAATAAAAAAATGGTCTCAAACTCTAATTTAAAAAAAAACCAAGTGTTTGGGCTAAATGGTGCTCGTGCCCCATCATCGGTAACTCACCCGCTAACGGGTGCTGTTCCTAAAGCTGGGGGTTTTCCTCTTCTGGGTGCTCATCGCGTAAGCGGAAATAGAAAGGTGTTACTACAATTCGTAATGATGTTTTAATTTTTCAGTCTAGAAGTTTAAGTTAATGCGTTTTGTTTTTTTTCAGCCATTCCAGCCAGCACCAACTCCCCTGCCAACATCTCTTGCTGAATGGATGGCTAATCCATCTCCAGTTCCTCACCCTTCCACTTCTGTTGGGCCCATTGGCTTTAGTACACCTAATAATGCTGGTACTTTAAGTATTCCATAGATTGAGTGCTATAATTTGCCATTACACACTGAACAATTATATTATGCACGGATGTTTGCATGAAGATTTTACTGATAAATGTATAACTAAGCTGATCTCTTGCCATTTTTATTCAAATTTCCATGCTCCAAACTGCTCTTATTAATGGACCTATGCTTTTCTCATTACTGAGGCCTTTTGCATTCTGTCTTTGTCCACTTTGTAGCAGCTATTCTGAAGTGCCCCTGGAGTCCTACAAATAGTGCAGTCGACTATTAGACAGCAGATTCTGAACATGCCTCAACTGAATAGGGATTACCACCTTGAAGCCCAACAACAATAACAAAACTTCAAATGCATATTCAAAGCCCAAATGTTGTCGTAAAACAGTGCAGTAGCACAATGTCATGAGTTTTCATCCGTGAGGAACTATAGAAGAAATGACTTTATGCAGTGTAAATAGTAACACGATATGCTAGTGACATCAACTCCAAGAATCCCAGCCAATGTGCTAGCTATATTAGAAAAGCATACCAGGTATTCAATAGATATCATACCTTCCTATCAACTGTTTCCCAAGGTCCATCAACTCAACCATTGTCTTGTCACCATCACGAACAAATTCCTAAAAAATAAATATTACCTCTGAATTTTAAACAAACCCCATAAACATTTCAGTCATTCATTTTCCTGTGCGTATCCTACTGCTAAAATTGTCGGAACTACTGAGCAACATGCACAAAGAGAGAAAGAAAAAGATGTAGAAGTACTTGTGAAGGATATAGTATCCACATTCTAGTTTCCACACTAAAATCTCAGTGCTGAAAGCAGCAGTTTCCTCTCTTCCTCCTCCGTGTGCCCAAGATGCGAGGCTCCAACTACGGTACTCTCTCTCACATGTGTTAGAAGATCTGCTAATCAAACATTCCAATTGGCGAGAGAGAGAGAGAGAGAGCATTTGTTTAAAATGCAAATGCTAAAACTCCTTTAAATGTTCCAACTTATTAGCTAACATCATACAAACAGATGTGAAGTGCCACGCCAATGGACTTTTCCCATTTAAAAGAGGTCCAGTTAGAATTCCCTGATTCCCTTGACGGGAAACATTGTTTAGAATAAAAAAAATTACTAAACTTTTATTAGTCAAGAAACCAATTCATGAAGTGTAGCTACAATTGCTTCCAAATAGAGCATATATCAGAATCCATTAATCACAATAGATAACCCCTCCTTTGGCATTTTTGGACGCATCTAGTAATTCAATCTTGGGAACTTGAAACCTTAGAACCTAGTAAGCTGTTAGAATAGAATTTCAACTAATCAATGCTACATTAGTAAGCCACTCAATTCCAGCAGAAGGTCGAGTTCAGTGGCAGAGTAATTTGGTTACTTCGACTTATAAGCCATTTAAGCAAATTGTACTTCTCTCGAAATAGGTGACCAAACAAAGTAAGGGCAGTAACAGCAGATAGCAACAGCAGCTCAAGGAACCACCAACATAGAAAAGAGCAGTATAAGTAACCAATGGAAGTCACTAACAGCATAGCATCAAAAGAATTCACCAACCCAAAAAGATGGTGATCCTCATAACCCTCAACAGAATCCAAAAACAGCAACAGCAGATGAAACATAAAATTCTCAACTTTAGCAGCAACAGCAAGACAGTAGCAGTAACTCAAGTAGGCAAGGATGAGATGAATCATTGTGCCAATTAACTGTCAACAATTGTAGACACGCAAGTTCTCCATACCTGTATCGCCTGAATCCAACATAATGAGCTAAATAGAAGTCCACACCTGTTTCACCTCTCCAATTGTAGACATGCAAGTTCTCCATACCTGTTTCGCCTGAATCCACCATAATGCAAGCATGTTCCTACAATTGAAAAAGCACACTCGTATGAAAAACAAAGCAAATGGGAAAGGCTTTATGTATTCTCCATCAAATTCAAAACTACATGTAAATGCCATAATCAGAAGAACATGCCCATCCTGTAGACCTTGCAAGCTACTTGACAGTGCATTACTCTGCCCTTGGGGTGGAGAGAGAGAGAGAGAGAGAGAGAGAGAGAGAGAGAGAGAGAGAGAGAGAGAGCGCTTGGAAACATTGGGCCTTCCCATAGAGACTATTGCAGTAGCAGTAGAAAACATGGAAGCATACAAAACAAACTCATAAAACCTCATAAATTCGGAATTAACGGAAATCATTATCCATCCAAAACACCAACAAAATAAGAAATGTTCTATACAAAGAAGTATGTACAAAAGTTAACAAACATAGGAAAGCATGGCATGTTCATGAAAAGAAAAAAAAAGAAAAGAAGATATTGAAAGTCGCCCCTAAAAAAGTCAATTCCCAGAGCCTAGTAACGATGAAAGTCTCCAAACCTCCTCATCATAACTGTGCGAAACGTCCTCCCATCAACTTTTATGAACCAGTTACCAGCATTCACTACAACCTAATTACGTAAGAGAACAACGAATTAGAATATAGGTATGAGAATAAAAACTTATGAAAATGTGCAAGAATAAAGAGCTACCTTATTAATCCGCCACTGTCTTAATTTAGTTGTATTGATCCTTTCGAACTCCAAGGCTACTTGATCCCAATCCTATAAAAACCCAATTAGTCCGCCAAGTTATTTGATTAAGAAATGACGTGGCAATAGAAGTAAACAGTGTTTTACCTGGTTACAATAAAACTTCAGGGTAAACAATATTAGTTGTGGAATCTGTTTCTTCTTCGGGGAGAAGGACAGTGATACGATCAAAAGATGTGCACCTCGATAATGACACATATAGATGCCCATGACTAAATACAGGTGTACGCAAATCGACCCCAACAAATTTCACAGATTGTCCTTGCGATTTGTTAATAGTCATAGCATATGCCAAGCGAACTGGAAATTGACGCCTCGTCATTTGAAAAAGGAAAATTCGAAGTAGATGGCGATAAGGATATTCGTGGGATGAAGGCTAGTTTGCCGGATTTCTCACCTGTTAAAATTTTAACTTCGATAATACGGGAGGCGCACCGCACAACCATCATCCTTGTGCCGTTACATAGTCCATCCTTGGGTGCAATATTTTTTAACAATATTATGGGACAACCCACTTTAAAGTCCAACTTAAAAGGCGGTAGCCCAGCAGGATCTAATGAGTTTAGATACTCATTGGGATAACGGTCAGTGATGCTGCTATCAATTCCATCCTCTTCAGACATCTTGTCTGCAGCTAGATAGGTATATACATCTCCCGGAAAAATATCTAGTGCAACACCATTTATAGCATTCACATCCTCATTCCGAGCAGAGAGAATTGTGCGTTCAGTTAAAAATGTCGGGGTTGATGTACTTGCCACATCCAGTTTGGGATAGATAGCCGATAATAATTCATTGAGATCTCGACATTTACCTATCGTTGACGGAAGGTGCACCACATCTTGAGGGTTGGTTTGAACCTAAAATTTGACATTAAAATTAATACTCAAACATAAAGCAAATCACACAAATTTTGACATAAAGCACTACAATAAGCAGCAGCAATAGTGCGCGCAATAAATGTTTAGATTTTCAAATTCACACAAATTTTTACACACGAACATTTCTGGTTGAAATTAGTGTTTTTAAGTTGGCCTCTCTCAGTCTAAAATTCCTGGTATAAAATCCTGGCTCCGTCACTGAGATCAGTTTAGTTAGCAAGGACCCACTAATGGAAGGAAAGTGACGTTGGACTGAACTCATGGGGAATATTTTGGTGGATGGAAGGTGTGTCCGTTCCTCAAATGGAGAGCTTGTTCTCTTCTCAATTTTGGAAGCTGCTTATGTTCACTGTTTCACATGTTTCATGATGAAACCCCTCTCTCAATCAACAAATATTTTTCCTCTTTCCCTCATTTGTACTCCATTTATAATATTCCTTTCTCTATCTTGCTTATTCTCATTTAATTCTGAGCCACACAACAAACCAATTTTTCTTGCCTTTTCCCCCCAACCAGCCAAATTATGCACCGTAGCTGACCCATCCTTGTCGGCATTCATGGGTATAATAATTGGATTGTGCTACACTTGAATCAATGATTGTTAATAACCAGTTTTTCGGTACGGAAACATGCATGTGAATTGGGCTGCATAATTGATGATACAGTACATGCGAAGAACATGGATGAAACTTGAAAATCGATGAAAAATATGGTAGGCAATGGTCACTTCCACCTTCTTATGGTTGGATAATTGGCACCCCTTGGGCCATTTTACCGAAGTTTTGGCGATAGGATACTGATAATCTATGACTTGGGGACATCTATGGATGCTAAAGTTACTTGGAAACGGACCAGAAGTTAAAATCCTGCTACCTAGGAAATTAATAAATTATAGTCACTCTCCTGTGAACCTGATGCTGTTCGTCACTCTCCTGTGAACCTGATGCTGTTCACGTACTCTTGAAGTTCCTATTGCAAAAGGGGTGCCGGGGTGGCTTGGCAGTTGTACAACTTTGATGCCTCTCTCTCTCTCGCACATTTTATCGAACACATAAAATGCAAGTGTGAAAACATGGCTGAACTATAGATTGTACAGATTGAACATGTGGGTGTTCATACTCATAACAGAAGAGAAAGAGAGAGAGCGACAGAAAGCCAACATAACAGCCATAATGAGATGGGAAAAAAATATTACCGGTGATTTTCCGATGGGTGTTGAAGTCTGAATTAACCAGTTCCCGCATGAATCATAGTTGATGAAGGGCCAGATTTCAGAGTGAGGGAGGGAGGGAGGAAAGAGGGAGGGGCATTTGTGCCGGATTTGGGGGAGGGAGAGTGGTGGGGACATTGCAGTTACTGCTTACAGGAAGGAGGCGTGGGTAACCAATTCAGTCGTGTGTGTTGTATTTGCGGGAAAAGCCATGAGTTGAGCCCTTGAGTCTTAGATGAAAACAAATCTGAACCATCAATTAAGCACCAAATAGATGTCGGCCGTTGGATTTATGTTGGGATTCAAAAACTGAGCTTCCTTATTATATAGATATAGATTCATTTTTAATTGAGATCATAGTCAAAGTTTTTAACATCTTCATCTCAGAATTCTCCACTCCGCAGAAGCAACTGTAATTGACAGTGCGGCTTTTTAGCATTTTAGGGATCCAAAACAAACTCCCAAGTGTTGGGCTCCCTACATCTTCAAAAATTCCTTTTAAAAAATTACTATACAAAATTACCACAATACAAACTAAATGACTAAAACTATAAAAGATAAGCACATAAAGATATAATTGCAAGAGTCTTTCTTATAAGGAAATAATAAAGTATCCTCATATTTCGACTATGGTTTGACTAAAAAAAATCATGAATTGTGTTAGCTTAATTGATCGATTTTTATTTTTTTTCAATTTTCCACCATTGGAATTTTTTAAACCAAATGTGAGAACATATTAAAGTTGTACATTACTGTTATGTTTGTTGAAAGCAAAATTTCAAACAAAGAAATTGAGTAATGCGATTTTCGTAATATTGCGTATTGCTAAGGAAAAAATATAGAGTCTAGGTCCATGCTAAAAATGCATACATTTACCCAAACACACAATACCCACTAGTTTGTGTGGTGTCACACATATACGAGAGTGTTTGTACATTTTGGGTGTATATTTTGAGTGTGATTCTAGGCTTGTTGGAGAAAAAAATGGAGCGAAAAACATCAAAAATAGAAAAAGGAAAAAAAGGAAAGAGGGCCTACTCCTAAAAGTTTTGTGTACATGACACTTCACGATTATGGGAGTCGAACCTAGCCGACCTACACACGAGGGTTACTTTAACTTCGTCAGGTGACCAACCCACAAACAAATAGTCTATTTTTCGTTGGGAAACTTTTTATAATTTATATATAACTTACATTATTTCTTTTTTGGTTGTCCCAGCCCAGGGGGTTGCCCAAGCCCAGAGGCTTGCTGGGCTTACCCCTGGAGCAGCCCTGTCTCCCACCTTCTCTCTGTTTGAAATGATAGAGTTGGCCAAGGCCTGGTCTCTTCAGCCGTTGGTCGTCCATGTTTCAAGGGGAAGAAGTTGCGACTATGATACAAGTCAGAGGCCTATATCACATGGACTCCTCAGCCATTGGCTTTCACACTTGGAGGGAAAAGTTGTTATATGGATTATGCATTGAGCAAACAAACAGAGATGTGGTTCATCTTTAACCGTGCAACCAACTTCTAGGTGAATGAGTCTCCCTTTTATAGGCAAAGGGAGACTTGCTCACTAAGTCATTCGTGATCCTCAAGCGCGTCGGTCGTACCTGACAAAGCACGCAGGTAAGTCATGAGTGTCTCGGGCATCCCCATCGCTTCGGCTGACGTCGTGCCCTGACACGTCTGATAAGTCAACAATTCTGGGAACCCTTCCTGGTCCGTCATGTGGGTCTGTCAGATGCCACCTGACACCACTTCAGTCACATCTGGCACCAGTCACATCAAGCAAAGGCCCCGATGGCAAAAGCTTCCGAAGCCCCAAGTGCTCGGCTTCGCAAGAGACCCTGTGCCCTTTGGCACAACGTTTGAAGAATACCCGCTGAAGCCCATCGAACCGGCGAAAGCAAGATATCTTGGACCAACGGCTCGGCATCGCTCAAAGTTCGGCTGAATCCCATCAGCTCGACGATGTATCTTTGCAAAGGACCAACAATTGTTCCCCCTTAAGGGAGCCCTGCAACAGAGGGAGTTACTTCGGTTGAAGCCTCGTCTTCATCCAAGTGAGTAATGTGGGCATCCTTTCGGCGGAGGCTGCTTCATCAAGATTCAGATGGTTCGGCCACTGTGCCTTCTGGAGAGCATAGTCCTACCGGGTGCTGGCCTCTCTAGGGGCCTTCGGCACTAAGCTGAAGCCTTCGCCGTAGGCCCAGATCCTTGGTTATTTCTGGCCAACTTGTTCGATGGGTGGGGAGGAACCACAGGGTAGACCCATTGTCCCTTCGGGGCCCTCGACCACTACACGCCCATCATAAACCACCAGTATGTTTTTACAAACAAAGCATTATGTACACATACGGTAGTGCTAAATTTACAAGAAGCTGTGGCAGTGGTTTCTGTTACAATATAAGTACATACTAGTACCTAGGCAGCTCTAAAATGCCCTCACAAATCACAATAAGAGAGAAATAGCAAGCTAACACCCCATCAAATCTAGCTCTTGAAGGATTAATAACAAAAGGTTTCAAAGAGAAATCGGGACCAAATGGGCATCAATGGTAACGGAGATTCAGGATCAAGTGGCAAAATTTCGTTGCCACCTCAAACTTCCTGTTGTCAAGCCTTCGAGACCATGTGCTTGATCCATCCTTGTGGAAATTTGCTCATTGGATGGTCGAATTGACAAAATGTTGGGTATTCACTGAACTAAACTGAAATAAATGAAGATGTAAATAAGCAAATGTCCATGAATGACCAAATGCTTTTATTCTTTGTTCGTCAATGCTTTTTGTTGTATTATGCAATATAGTCTTTCCTTCGTGTGACCATTTGCCCCAATTTCCGGCTTTAGTTGCAAATTTATATGTACTCTTTTTTTGTGCTTGGGTATATGCGCTTGTGTGATATGCATATTGGTTCCTCAATTCGATTTCTCTTTCCCAAAGAACAATATCTACCTTTTCAAGACGAGGGAGAAGGAGGACAAGGATGAGGACAATGGTCATGATGAGGAGGAGGACAGCAACAATGGGCACATACATTCTAGTTTTCAAAACAGTTACTAGAATTTAGTTTGTTGAATAATAATCTTTTATTTTCTTTGTTCATGTGAGTTCTCAGCTGTGAGTTAAACATGGTAATTGCATGACAGTGACGGCGCAAAAAAAAAGATCAAGTATAAGAGGATAAGGAGGGACGTCCGATCTCGAAAAAATCCCAATGTGAAAAATCTGGAAAGATCTAAATGGATGGAGAGTAACTTGAACCGGCGAAAAAGCGCAGCCTTTCACCCTTCCCCCTCCCCTCTCTATTTTCATTTCAGGATTCCCAGTTTGGACGTTTCTTTGCTTTTTAACTCCAAATCATAATTTCAGTGTAGCTATTGAGCCATGTAACCCAGTATCTACCCATTCATTATCGTATTATCTGGAATTTGGGACCAAGCAGAAATGCTAAAACTGCTTTATTGCATTATAGGATTCTTATTTAGTTCTGAACAATTGTTTATATAATTCTGAAAATCGGTCATATACAAGACTCTGGCTGTTGTTAGAGATGATATTTTTTTTTTTTGAATATTTTTTCTTCTGTAGTATTTCAACTAGTGCATTCACATTCATGTGTATTTTCAAAATGTTGTCGGGCTGAATTGATGTTTCATCACGGATACAAAAACCATGAATGCTTCTGTTCTAGATTGTAATTCGGCTATATGAAAACTTATACATCACCTGCCGAATTTTCAATTGCCTCCTTTTTTTTATTTTTTTTTATTTTATAGATTTGGATCAAGTGCGGCAAGATTTAACAAGAATTCGTGAGGGTTTGAGCGGTATAATGTATCTAACACGTTCTGCGTCTTCTTTGTGGAAGTATATATATGTTGCCATAAACAATGGAATTCCAATTGCATTTTAATCTGTAGAGAAGAAGAGTTTCTTCCTGCTTTCTTTATGATTTTTTAGGCAAAGATTTTGTGTACATGACACTTCACGGTTATGGGAAGTGAATATGTGTTTGTGATATGTAATGTAGCTTTCAAATAATTTCGTAGGAACTTTTTGTTTATGCTAGACTAATGCAAGGGTATTTTTGAGCAATTTCCTCATTGGGACCACCATTTTTGGAATTCTCAATAGAATCAGTTCAACGGCAAAAAGGGAAGAAAGAAAAACTACAGCAAGTGAATTTTAGAAATGTTGAAGGACGTGAAATCTAATTATAGAGCGCCACATGAAATTTTCCAGGATTTTTTTAACCTATTTTCTAAAAAAAAGAGGAACACCATGCGTACTATGAGGACCTAGTATAAAGTTCATGTATACCGTGTATACTGGAGGTGCCCAGTGGTCAACTGAAACTGCCCAAACCTACTAAATTGCCTCTTTTGGCACCAACACCATTGGAATCCTCTAACAGACTTGTACCGTACAAACCCTACAGTTAATATTTTATTTTGGCATTGCCGCCATTGGAATCCTGCACTAATTATTGCTGAGCATATGTCAAATTGATCTACAAATAACTCATATGGTTAGAACATGACGACCAGTCATTTTTACAACAGGCAGCAAATAGGAACATAGGTTATTACACAGACATACACAAATGCTGAGCTAAAAAGGGACAGAAGGATTCCTTCCAAGAGATGGACAACAAGCTGCCTATCTAAAATAGGGCAAAAAGTCAGGACAATTAAGTGGCTGTATGTATCAACCGTTGCCAAGATATGGAAGACTTCTTCTGCTCATTTTTTGAGCTGCCTGCAACAACATAAGGGCACCAAAAATTGTGATCATTAACATGTTCAATATTACTCATTGTTACTTCAGCCTTAATAATTGGCTCTTGGAATAGCTGGGTGCTTCACTAACAATTTTTGGGGAAGTACGGTTATATTTCACACAGCACTGATTTAAAAAAATGGAACAATGAACACAGCTCAAAATGGCTAAACGTACCTCGACATATAATTCTCAATAGCCTCAATTTCATCAACATTACAGCTAAACCATCTTTCCTTAAAGGCAACTGAATCCCCATTTCCAACTACTGCACGTCAAAACAAGGCAGAAACAACCTTCAAAAGCAATGGAAGAAAGTATGACAAAATTGCAGCCAAGATCCAGGTTGGAACCTCAAAAAACCTGGATTTTAAGTTTTAAAATCAAAACATACTACCTTGAATCAGAATAGCATGTTTGTCAGAGTAGCCTCTCAATTTCCAGAATCTGCGACCATTTCCATCCAATAGTATTCGCATGTGTCCAAGGATAATTTGTCCTTGTTCTCCAAGCAAAGTTTGGTCTTCCCCTAACTTTCCATATGCAATTGAGAGTGTCTTTGAAGATTTAGAAACCAACTTCAGATGTTTTTGAAGATCAAGCAGTCAACAGGCTGAGAGCCAAATATTGTATCCTTGGACACATGCAAATGCGGCATGACTTGACTCCTGATTCCTGAATGCACAGTCAAACTTAAACAATTTCCAGACAAACCATACAACAGGAGAACAGACAAGCCTCCAATTCTCTTTTTCTAGCGACCAAAACAAATAATCAATCTATACACAAGGTGAGGTGTCTTGTACAGTTAAAGTTCACTCAGAGATACTATAAGAGATTTTTAAGGCGGTAGGGCCCCCAATGCGGACTGCAAAATAAAAGACAATGGGATCTATACCCAAGTATACTTGACAACAAACCGAACGAAACATTCAGTCTTAATCAATTGGCAGCTACGAGATACAAAGTTCAAAAATTTTGGAATTATTTATTGCATTTTCGAGGAGAGTTTCTGTAATCCAACCCCTTGTCAAAGAATTGACCCCCACTTTGTTCTCATCCGCATTCAAAATCTTACTTTATATCTTCATTCTGGAATACTTATTTAGTAATTTTGGTAATTTGTTTATCTCCATTATGTAAGCCCTACATGCAAAATTACCATGTCCGCGTGACCCAGGCAGTGTCTGTCCAAATATGTGCTTTAAATTGAAGGTTGGTTGGTGATCACCCCATCCTTGATGGGACCAGCACATCACCGATGTGGGCATGCACACACACTCATGTGCTTTTGTGAGTGTATGTATGTGTGTGCGCAGGCACCCAAGCGCGCTCGTGTGTGTGTGTGTGTGTGAGCGTGCGTGCGTGCGTGTGTGTGTGACAGAGAGAGTTCTATACCTCGTTGTATGCAGTCCATACAAAGCTGAAGGAAGAGCAAATTAAAAATGCAAGGAATGATGGAACTTGGCTCATAATCACGATAAGAACTCCTAGGGACCCTGCATAATCTGCATTTGAGTAATTTTAAGTCATATCTAGTTTTTGCTTGAGTTATACTACGTTTATCGAGCTTTTAGCAGTCAGGGTTTCATAATCTATGGGTTACCTTAGACCTAATTCTTTTTTGTTATTGCATCGGTTTTAAATTCTAAAGCATTGGTATTTCTCTTTTTCCGAAGTCATGATTCTATTTTTGGTTTTAAGAAGTCTCTATGTCTATATGAAGCTATGTGCTTCCAAATTTATGGAGGTGAGTATTTAGACAAATTTTCAACGGCTTTGAAGCTTTGTTGTGAGTTGTTTGCGTCATGTGACGCTATATAATCCTTTTTTTTTAATAACTGGATGTCTAGGCCTGCTTGGGCGCATCTCGACTAATTCCAAGGCCCTGGGAGTAACGACCAGGCATAGCCCCCAGTGGCCCCAAGAGTTAGCCGGCAAGGGGAATCGAACCTGAGACCTTAGGTGGGAGCAAACCCCTAAGTCTCATGGCAAGACCATTTTGCCAACCCCTTGGGGCTGAAGCTAATCCTAGGTGTGATACTTTGGCAAACTAGGTGTGATGCCTAGCTTCAAGGAAATTCCTTGAGTTTTTTCGTCTTTTCCTCTCTTTTTTGCATAACATCAGCATAATTACTATTCACTGTTACTGTTCAGATTTTTCAGAATGTAGGAACAGGCCCAAATCAGCTCCAAAAATCCTAAGTCCTCACCCCAAAACCCTACTCTTTTGAAACCCAAAAATCCCCACCTTCCGAGAACCACTAGTTTATGTACGCGCTATCACCTATGTGGAAGCACTAGGCAGTCACCAGCCTCCTATACCCACTTGGAAACATGCCCATATGAACTCGCTCCCATAGGGCCCCACTATATACAGTGGCTCTGGCTCCTCTTCTTGTCCAAGCAAATAATGACCTATCACCAAGTGATTTCTTCACTAGTCTCAGAACCTCCATTGTTTCTCTCTTTCTATATCCCCAAGGTGCCTCTACCCTCATCAAACTCCTTTTGTCGGTCCAGCGCTAGGTAAGTGCCAGCCCTTCATTCCACCAGGAACCATCAACCAAACTAAAAGCCTAAAGTTTCTACCATCCACTACTCAGGATATAATAGAAAACTAAACGAATTTCGATTAGTAAAGATGCATTATTCAGGAGAGAATTACTAGAAAGACAGATCCAAAGGGACGAACAACAGACAAATGAACTCAAGAGTGGAAAAGATAACGACAAGTACTGACATCAAACAATCACACATTCAGGGTAATGAAGCAGGGCGCAGAACATACTTTCCATCACTGCATCCTTGCTTCTGAAGTCCCTGCAAAATGTTGAGCTGCTTCTGCCTTTATTTTTAACACCAGATTTCGATGTTCAGAAACAGTCTGAGGTACATCATTTTTCATGAGAATATCTCTAGCCAGCTCATCCTGCAGCTTCAGTTTCATGTTTCTAACCTACGCACAGCAAGCATGGTATTTGATTGGATACATACCAGTAGTAAATTGGAAGTTTTGCATATCCCTGCAGGATGATCTGCCAAGTTTGATTAATTACCTTCTCTCTTTCAGCAAGATCTGAGTCTTGTTCATCAATCCAACTCCTTAACTCTCTGTATGGTAATCAAACCGTCTATGAATCTTTCAACAAATGAAAGAGCGGTGATGCAACAAATTTCAGAACAAGCAGCCATCACTTACGCTGTGCCAAGAGCCTCGTCACAAAGAAAATTCAAAAGTCTAAGCTTCTTAGAAGAGCTTAACTCTCCATATCCTTCAGCTGCCAAATTCAAACAATCCAACAGCAGTTCTCTTGATCGACATGGGGATTTAGAGATGCATTTGTAAAGAGCATGCAACCATGACTTTCTAGTCTCAGTTCTGAAAAAGGAACATCTGCAGAACATTTGTCATTAGGATAGACAATTGTTATGGTAAGAACAACAACATATAACAAAAGAAAGTATGAAGGAACATACCCTTTTCCTGAATCCTCTTCTATAATAGAGAGTAGTTTCATATGAAACTGGACAATGAAGGACTCCCGGCACGAATTTGGTCCCCATGCTACTTCTTGAAGTAAAAAAGTAGACTGCCCTTTCTTGAGATCGAGAACCTAATAATTAACAACAAGGTTTTCAGGAAAATCATCATAAGCATGCAAGTGGTGTCTCTGTCTGTTATGTATGACAAACGAAGAGCAGTACTGGGCATCGCTACGAGGAGAACTGAACAGTAAACACTAAGTCTTGGATGAACCTCCAAGAGATTTTAGTTCACAATAAGTGCAAATAAACGACCATGGAAGCAAGGAACAAAATATCATTTCTCATCAATTGAAACAGCCGAAATGTTTCCGTTTTCCAAGAAGCCGACACAAAACATTAGTGTAATCACGCCATTCCAACATCCACCGAAACGTACTGAAACATTTCAACATTGTATGAAACATGCCAAAACATTGAGCAGCAACACTTGTAAGAACTATCCAACAATGACATTTCCCTGTACTACCAAGACCCTATGACATTTGCATCATGTTCCAGATATGCCTTTGAAATGTTCCTTTTCCTAGCTAACCAAAACAACATGCCATAATGGAATTTTGGTCCATGCATGGAAGGAAATCAACTTAGAATCATGACAATATAGAAAGATATTTTTTCCTGAGTATTGACAAAGTTGAAATATTAGGAATAGTATACCGAGAGAATATTCTACTTAACCTCTGCAAAAGCTTCACAAAACTCTAGGAATTGCAATGCATGGCCAATATCCTCAGCGGGCAGCTCAATGTTAGCAACATGTGTCAATTGAATACCTTGAGGAAGTTTTGGATAACTTTCTCCATCTGACAAATTTGCCCTGTTACATCCTCTAGCAAGCTCCTGCTCAAAATCATGAAGGTTAACAAACAACAGGAAAAGGAAATATATATATTGCAGGAATAGAAAAGTATGGTATTCTAACCTTCACAGGAGAGGTCAGTTTTTCCGGTGAGGCACCTTCATCTTTTGGGATGTTTTCAGTGTCCTTACTGCTATCATTCTTTCTTAATCTTTTCGTCTCCGGATTTTCATGTTTCTCATCACCAAAACTATTTTCATGTTCAGACTTCGAATAACTCTCCCTCTCCAAAACATTTTCCATTCTGTGTTTTCTGCTCAAAGCCACTGCATCCTCCTATAAGAGCAAATTTCAAGATCTCAAGTGTTGGAAAGCAATCACATAAATCTTTAATAACAGATACCAAATACACATAGTGAGACCTCCTTTGAAGCAATCTCCTTTTCTGATGATTCACCTGCATCTTCCCCGAACTCCTTAGAGTTCGTTGACATCAACATCTGAAACGCTGAAGAAAATCCATATGCCTTTACAACATGCACAAGCTTCCCAGTAGGGCAACTACCTCGTTTCTTCCTGACAAATAAAATTTCAAGTTCACCAAAAGACATTAAACAACAACATAAAGGACAAAGAAAATCAGAAAAAAAAGAGTGATGAAATGGGCATCCCCCAAATTAGCTGGATTGGTACTTACATGCACAGACTGCAATTACAGATGCCCCTGCATCTGGGACACTTCCAACCACCAAATTCCGCCATCTCTTCTGCTTTCTCTCCATACCTAATCCAAACCAAACACCAAACCTGACCAGCTATAACTAGGGAGAGAAGGTGACCAATTTTATAATTTTTCAAAAAAACACTTTGTTGCATTCGAAAACAAAGTACAAAACCAACAAAGACTTTTAAAGCAGGGCTCAATTATTTTGCTCTTTCCTAACTTGTTAGTCAACCAAAACCCTATGCAACAATTAGGAGAGTTTAGTTTCAAATGTTGCAAGCGTTTGAAATGAAAGATTTGAATCCATATCGTTATTGTCTAGGTACATGAAATTGCTTCATCCCCTGAGAATTATCTCTCATTACCTACGCAGTATAGAAATGAAATTCTGCATCATGTCAATCTCCTTGATGATAGACCTACTTCTATTGAGTTGCATTTAGAGTTTTGTGCTTCACGTGGTGTTTCTCATGATGATCCTAAGGAGAATTGCGACCTTGTTGGCTGCTTGGTTTATGTTGTTGACTCCTCTACTCGCCATTCAGTTTAGATTGGTCGCTTGTTTTTCTTCCTCGTACGCATCTTGTGATACTTCTGAAATACTTTTTATTAGTGTTCATTGCTATCTCATACTTCACTTGACTCTTTGGGCTTACCCTCATTCCGCGAATGACATCTATTCTCCGAATTTTTTTGTAATTTGTGTGTGACTCTCTTGTTTTTTAAAAAAGAAAAGATCTGATCATGCTCACTATACAGTCAGCCGAGATCTGATCATGCTCACTATACAGTCAGCCTATCATCTGTGTATGGTGCAGCCGACAAGTAACGCCCCAAGTAGACCACTTACCAGAAACTTATTGGAGCCTGATCACATGGCCCAAAATACTTAAGCCTGAGTTACTAGCAGTAGCTTATATGGTTACCCAAGATCACGCATGTAGACTTTCGACGTGGGATGGGGTGTTACATTACTGCTGAAAAAGTTTGGCTTCAAGGGCTTGTATCATATCTTGGGTGTTTCTCTTGATTCTTTCATGCCTCTTGTTGTGATAAAGTACGTGTTTTGGTCAGATTTCACACAACTAAATTTTTCCTGGGCGCAAGAAGCACATCGAGATCGATTGTCAATTTTAGTCGCCTACATCTTTGGTCACTGATCGGGCATTATTGACCTCTATTTGTTAGCTGATTTATTCACAAGAAAAACAATACTGCTTGTTGTTTCCCCTCTTATGCTAAGTCAATATGCTATTTGTACAAAAAAAAATAATAATCATACCTTAACCAGTGAAACTCTTATGGACCGCCTTCCTGAACGCGTGTTTACAAGGACTAGACACCCTCTTCAGCAGAAAAAATGGAAAAAAATAAAAAATAAAAAAATTGTGTTGCATTCATTCTCTGGAAAAATAAATAAATACTGCTATAAATGTGAACCTGTGGAGGAGGCAAGTATGACAGAAGTGGAGGGTACATCGTCTACTGTTAATCTCGTTCTCGCAAGACACCACAAAATCCAGGGTCTTCTGTCGACACTGCACCAAAAGGTCATAGCCGAAATTTGCGAAGGAATAAGAAATCAAGTAAGAGAAAGAATTCTCCTTGAACATGTTCTCACCAAATGTTGAAGAACCAAACAATAGTAAGCATATAAATTATCATTCTATGCACACATTTATGCCTAGAATGTATCCATTCATATTGCTCATTATGGCCTAAGAAAGGAGGCAGATTCTCTCCAGTCCATGGGGTAGGTCTGGAGGGTGCTGCCCAAGCCCAATATGGGCGCTTATCGAGCTCATTTTGACGATCGTAACCATTTACCTTTTAGAAATTATAAAGAACAAGACCACGTCACAATCATGTTCTTCA
The DNA here is from genome assembly GCA_016920895.1 of Vaccinium myrtillus. NCBI lineage: Eukaryota > Viridiplantae > Streptophyta > Magnoliopsida > Ericales > Ericaceae > Vaccinium > Vaccinium myrtillus. Next base: position 32,557 of record JADGMU010001043.1, read on the forward strand.
GAATAAAATACATTTATGTTAGTAAAAAGAAATTTAAAAAAATTTGAAACACTGAATTAAAAACCATCAGAAAAACTGTCAGTTTTGTCACTTACAATTTTTTCCTTATCTGATTAACACTATCTCTCTCCATGAAAAAAAGAACCAATTAAGCAAATTTGGTTTGTTTGGCTAGAATGGAAATCCTTTCTCTAGGCCCACCACTGCCTTGGTCGTATTTAAAAGTTTTGAACCACTAATCCTCACGTCAAGTTATAATGTCATAGATATGCAACTCCAACAGCTAAATAACAGCTTTAATGAGGTGAATTCCGAGTTGCTTTTAAATGTAGCTTTTTGGGTTCTCAATTGCCAATGCGGTTATAAGTTATGAAGGTATTATGAATATCAACTCAACTATGTACTTTTTGTTTGGCATTTCAGTAGCTTTTAGGAGTCAAGTGTAATTGAAATTGTATGTTATTAATAGATATCTACTTTACTCTTTTCTATTTCGTATGTGGGTGTAATTCAAATTAAATTACTTATTACCTGATGACATGACTTCCCCATCTCAGAATGGTAGATTCTGCCATGGTGGACTCGAATTCCGGGTGATTTTTTCCTGCGATTAGAGGGTGAAGGAGAAGGACCGAGTTGCTTTTGTTCGGCATTCCTTGACCCGGTACGATTCGAGCTCCGAGTGGTGTCCTGCTGCTGCTTCGTCTCTGTATTTTCGGAAAAGGAAAGAGTTGCATTCTTGGCTGGGCCGACCCCCTGAGCTTTTCGGTTTTCCTGGTTTCGATTGATTGTTCGCTCCTCTTCCATCCCCGGTTTTTTTCCCCGGCCGGCTGGTCTTCGGAGTATACAGTAAAATTTACTAATATTGATATGAGAACGAAAAATAATTCATTAATTATGCATCCTATGAGATTTTAATTAGACATCCTGTTACAATATTATTCTTAGGATGTCATCCTATGAGATTTGAATCTTTATAATTTCATCCTGTAAATTGAAATTGGACCATTGTGCCCCTATTATGTATTTTAGTAGTATATTACTAATTAATCACCTAATTTTATTACTCCCTCCGTTCCAAAATAAGTGTCCCTTACTCTCTCTCTTACCGTTTTTCAAATTAAAAAATTAAGTACTTCCGTGTATCGTGTTTCGAATTTTTTTGCACTGAATTAAAGTACTCAATGAGTACTTTAATTCGGGTGTGGAAAAATTTGAAAAACGATACACGGAAGTACTCAATTTTTTTATTTGAAAATGGCACGACTTTTCGTAGTGGACACTTATTTTGGAACGGAGGGAGTACCTTATATGGACGGTTAGTACTGTTTCCAAAATCAAAGGGATTATCACATCATAATTGTATTGATTCAGTTTATAGATTTATTCTATCCCGTAACTGTTGGGGAAATTTGAATTTCAAATATTCAAATCTCTAACAATTCGAGAACCCATATACCTTCTTCTTGGTTGGATAGAAATTGGGATCAAGCAATACCTGAATCATCTTCAGTTTGGTATTCTTAATTGAAGAATTTTACTTCAACCTCGTGGGTAACAAAAAAGTATGTACTTCATCCAAAAAACATAAGGTCTGTAACCCCCCAAATCCTAAAACCCCAAAATCGGAAAATGGAACGACGCTGGTATCGTCATGGTGGGGATTACGGAATATCTATCGACATGGTGGGATTTGAACTCGACGGCGACGGTGACGGCTGCACATATCGAACTCCTCGACGAAGGATTATTTTCCGCCGGTGCCAAACCCTACCCGGTGAACGATAAAGACGTTCTTACCATGGCTTGGATTCGTAAGTTGTTGATTCCAACCCTCGTTCTCACCATAGTTGTTTTGTTCACACCTGAGATTTTTGTTGAAAGAATTTTGAAATATTAATGAATCATGTGATTTTGTTCTCACGATTGATGTGGCTTATGTTACTGGCCACAACTACCCTTATGCATTGTTTCCTTTTTTCAATACTAGAAATCAGTTTATCATGTTTGGTCCGATGAATTTATAGTGTTTGATTGAGTCACTGAACATTGTGTTTTTGTTGCTCATGATTTTCCACACAGAAGTTGGTTATTTTTTTTCCGATTCAAGGATGATGTTCCTTTTTTATGTTAACATTAAACTATGATGGGGTCATTGAAAAATTAAAAAAATTAAGCAAAATCCTACTATAATAATAGTGATTTAATTTTTTCCCGTGGGATCACCCTACTCCACTCTTAATTTTCAATGTGGCGTCGCCACTATTTCTACTTTTCACTTTTTCCCCTTTTGTAGCATGCAGTTAAAATATAAACAAAACATAGGTCATTCATAGACAATTTTGTGGAGCCCACCTTGGATCCCGCAATGATGATTATTTTTTTAAAATATTTCCTTAAAAGTCCAAATAAAAAATTAGTTCAATTGACTATTAGAAAGGGCTTTTTTTTAAGATTTGCAGTGCGAAACAGAATTGTTTGCCTTATGGATTTTGGAAAAACCCTTTACGATACTTAATTGAGCTAATTTATTCGTAACTTTTTATAATCGATTCGTAACTTTTTAAGATCCAATGGTAAATAACTTGGTGCATATGATACACACTCAAAAGAAGGTATGTATTGTACCCTAAATACTACCCTGGCCGTTACAGACAGGAAGCTCATCCATTTTCCGTCGAATACTACCCTGGCCGTGTGGTATGCAGCACCAATGACAATATTTGCTTGAATCGGCTATGTTAATTTACTTCATTCCTAACATACCTGCGCCATTCTGAGCCCTAAATTTGATTTACTTCATTCCGACTGCAATCAATTATTAGTGACCAAATAATAAACAGATCAACAAACCACACTTAAAATTATTAGACCATGACAAACAATGATTTTGAAGGGCGGACCTGGCGCAACAGTAAAGCTAGTCACTTGTAAGTCACGGGTTCGATTCTCGAAAACCAGTGGCGGAGCCAGAAATCTAAGTCGGAGGGGGCCGGATTATGAAACAAATCTTCATACGATAATTTTTTCAAGAATAAATCCAGTCATTCGAGTTTTAATAAGATGGTTTTGATAAATTAAAAAATTAATCACGAGTATTTTTGTCATCATATCACTCGACGAATGCAATACTATTATCGCACGGTATCATTCACCATAATTTAGTGTTCTCGAAATAAAAATTGTTCTTACTTTTTTATTATTTTCAAAATTGTATAATTCTTTTTACAAATATCTACAAAAAAAAAAAAAAAATATATATATATATATATATATATATATATATAATAATGATCTATTGAGGACTCCCTTAGGATAAGGGAGTGCGGACCTCACCATTCCGGATCAAATTTTGACGATCCGAACCGCTCAATGTTTTTAAAATGCATTTTTAAGGGTCCACGCGGAAAATCTTCAAAAAAAAATACCCGGAAGGGCTTGATCCACACAGTTTTTGTTAAAAACGCTATATATAGCGTTTTTAACAAAAACTGTGTGGATCAAGCCCTTCCGGGTATTTTTTTTTGAATATTTTCCGCGTGGACCTTGGAAAATGCATTTTAAAAACATTGAGCGGTTCGGATCGTCAAAATTTGATCCGGAAAGTCGAAAAATGGCTTGGTCCGCACGGAATTTTTGTTTGAGGGAGTCCTTAGTAGATCGGCTTCCTATATATATATGTAAAATCTACTCTAAAATAGGAAATCGGGAGCCCGGCCCTAATGTAGCTCCACCATTGTCGAAAACTGCCTGTCTGCTTGCAGAGGCAAGACTGCGTACATCAACCCTTTCCAAGACCCTGCACATGCGAGAGCTCTGTGCACTTTTATCACAAGCAATAATTTTCATAACTTGAGCAGAAAATAGGAACACAAAGTGTTACTTCCACGCGTACACATAGGATGTTGTCATTGTGCATACAGAGATGCCAGAGTCAAAAAGTTAGATGACAAGCTGTGTTGTTGAAACAGGGCAAGAAAACAGGGCAAGCTGGGTGGTTGGGACCATATAAAAAAAGACCGTGTCTTATTTTGTTAGCTGCCTGCAACAGGAAAAAAACATGTAATCGAAATCCTTAGCTACAAAGCAGTGTCAGATTTCACTGATATGTCGACCTTATTACATCTGGTTCACCTTGAATCAGAATCTCTCTTTTGCCTCTCAATTTCCAGAATTTGCGGCCATCTCCATCCAAAAACATTGGTTCTGACCTGACAGCATCTGGTTGTTGTTTCCCTTGGAGCATTAGCAAAGCAAAATGGCCATGTCATATAAATTGAGAGAGAAGGAGAGCACTTGCTTTCAAGAAAACTTGCTTTTGGAACAAAAACACCCTTCGTTGTCAAAATGTATTCATTTCTAAGCAAAAATGCTAATCGACAATTCTAAAGCATTTTTTCAATAGTTTATGAACAAATGGGTTAGTTAAAAAAATTCTCCATGAAGAGCCTTGGAAGTCATTCATCAAACAAGTTCTGTATGCTTTTCTAAAGTAAATACAAAACACAAAAAGAATGGAGGCAGAGGATATATGCCACGAGTGGCAGCATGGCTCGTGTTTTTCTTGTTATTGTTTTTTGTTTATTTGTTTCAATTTTTTCAGCAAATAACCAAAATAAATAACTGCGTGTTCTAATGTTATTGAGTGCTAACTAGCCAAACTTTTTAAAATAAATAACTCACCAGCGGAAGAAAGAAAAATGGAAATGTGGACCTGTTGAGGAGGCAAATGTGACAGAAATGGAAGGTACATTGTTTCTTCTCACTCCGGTTCTCTCGCATGACACTGCAAAATCAACGGTCTTCTGTCGGCAGTGCAGCAAAATTCTCATTCAGTACTTCGGCATGGACTAACTGACCGAAGAGCTACAATGGTGGCAAATAAACAAAGCTCTCACAAGAGACACTCACCAACCCCTATTACAAGTTCTCTCACCAAAACCCAATTGGAATCTCTCACCAAAACTGATTCTCTCTCATCAAGCCTCACAAAACCGCTAGGGTTTTTAACCAAGAGACGCAGAAACAAAGATCTTCCCAAGCCCACCATGGAGGAGCAACCAAAGAACCATGAAGATCTAACCAAGAACCCTAATTTCATATGAGACCCCCTAGGGGCCTCTCAAAGGGATGCACTCAAGCAATCCAAACCCTAATGGGGAGCGCAAGGCTATATTTATAGTCACAGAATCCTTCCTAAAGCCAATACTTGCTCAAACAGATTTCCTTGCACCCCAAGACATAACCAACAAGGAAATAAATCTTTAGGAAGTCCAAGACCCAATCAAATTAAACACAACAAAATTGGGTAAAATTTGCAAAAACGGACCCGGTGGTCCAGACCAAGCATGCTGCAAGCTTCCATTGTGTACCAAATTCGTTGGTCCGGACCAAGGGTACCAAGGTCCGGACCAAACATGCTGCGCGCTGCAATATGTCCAGAAATTCCCGAAATTGCCCGAAATTGCTTGGTCCGGACCAACCATGTTGCGAACACCAAAATCGAGTCGAAATTTCAACAATTTGTAATAGCTCCAAGCAACATGATATAGCTTATGTCTTGTGTATTTCATTTTCCATCATGTTCTTGCAGGTTTATTAGTCTAATATCTAATTAGCTCACTGCATTTCAATCTCGTATTTGCAAATCCCATTTGCATAAACCCCATTTAAGTTGGTGGATATTGTGACCCAGATATGGAAAACGTAGAAATTGGTGACCTGCTTTTGATGCACAGCTCTTGAAAATTGGGAGCTTCAAGTGAACGGAAAAAAAATGGGTTTTCAGGGGTCCAAAAAGAGCCCTTCCCAGCAGATTTTGGTGACCCTAAAAAGCATCAAAATTGTGTCGTTTTGATGCACAGTGTGTTGCACTGCAGCAAGCGCGGTAACGAGTTTAGCACTATCACCAGTAACACGAGGGCACAATTTCATCTTTTGTGCTATTTATTGTCCAATGGAAATGCAATCCATTTACAAAACAAAAATCTCCTGTACTCAGATTTTACTCAAATTAAGATATTAAAATTTCTCCTCAAATTTAGCATTGTGCCATTATGAAGCTTTTACTCCAATTGAAGAGCATATTTGAGTTTTGAGTGCTTGATATGCTTTAGAACACTTTGCACATGGTGCACAGGATCGCGTGGTGCGGGGATTCGGCTGTTTATAGCGAAAATGCAAGGCTTGGATTTTATCCAAACAATAGACGGTTTGGATTTACACGGGACTCAAATTAAATCCGAGCCGTGAATTTTTATAATGGATGGCTGGATGCCCACATCACACAATGTCGTGCACAGCAAGAACTCCTCTTCCGCTTTAGAACATAGGGTAAATTACACTGACCTCCCCTGAGGTTTCTGACTTGTACACTGACCACCCCTACTTTATCTGAAATAGCACTGACCTCCCTTGAGTTTTATATTTTAGTATCAAAAGCACCCTTCAACAGTACCGACGGCGCCGAGGACCCCCTTGTGGGTCCCCAACGGTCGATCCGAGCCGTCCGTTCATTCCAAAATTGAATTCCGAGTGGGTCTAAGTGGGAATCACCTCAATCGGACGGTCCTAAGTGCTCGATCCAAAAATTTTGAACGAAATGGGGTGATTTTGGATCGAGCACTTAAGACCGTCCGATTGAGGTGATTCTCGCGTAGACCCACTCGGAATTCGATTCTGGAATGAATGGACGGCTCGGATCGACCGTTGGGGCCCACAAGGGGGTCCCCGGCGCAGTCGATACCCGTCGGTACTGTTGAAGGGTGCTTTTGATACTAAAATATAAAACTCAGGGGAGGTCAGTGCTATTTCAGATAAAGTAGGGGTGGTCAGTGTACAAGTCAGAAACCTCAGGGGAGGTCAGTGTAATTTACCCTAGAACATATGAAATTTTTACTCAGGTTTTGCAAATTTGCTAAAGGGGCCGGAAATATTCCAGTACGGACAAATATAGGGGGCAAGTAACAAATGGTTGTCATAGCGGTCGATTGACTCACCTAGGCGGTGCATAGGCCACCTAGCCTCACACGTGGAAATGACTATGGGAGTGGTTGGAGGTATTAGTCTGGTTCATCGGACACTCTTCGTTACCCAAAAAAATAGGGAGCAAGTGTTTTAGAGAAATTGGGAAAAATGTACCCGGTGACTGGTCTTTCCCTTGACGGAATCGTAGATCCTGCCATGGAGGAGTCGAACTCCGAGCGATTTATTTTTGGAGGGGCACTCTTCGTTACCCAAAATTATTGTTTGGTTTTGAATTTTGGGTAATGATTGAAGGGAGAAATAAGGGTAATGATTGAAAATATGGGATAATGATTGGAGAGAGATAGAGAGAGAAATAATAGCAGTAGAGGCACAACTCATGAAAAGATCAATCCATTTAGAATCAAAGTTGAAATAAATGACAGTATCTTTAAGAAAAGTTCAAGAGATTTTGTCATAAGCTTTTTCAAGATCAATTTTAAAACTAAGGCCACCTTTTTTACCTTTCCTGGTACTAGAGGTATGGAGGATTTCCCGAGTAATAAGGATGTTGTTAGTTGTGGAATAACGAAGTGAAATAATTCTGGACAAGATCCTTGAGTCAAAGAGGATCATCAACCCATTCATTGTTCTCATTCGTAAGCATGTTAATGTTAAAGTTTCGGTTCATTCATTGAAGTTTGTGGGGGCATGCTAAAGTTTTCGGAATGATGGCTTTACCCATTTTGTCAATTGTGATGATTAAGGAAAATAAAGAATCAGGAACTTTGGAGGCATAGTCTCCTTTTCTTAACACTAGAAGTCAAGCACATGCGATGTGTGTGTAAGTCAAACTTTGACAGAAAAAACAGTGGTGGAACCAGGATTGAGAAGCCCAGCGGGCCGCATTCAGGGGCGGCTCCAGGATTTTTGTGTTGCGCTGACAAAATACACAACGTATTTATGATGAAAAGTTGTATGCAAAGAAGTCTAATTCCCTTCAATTTTTTAGTATTCCCACATTGAACCTAATGTCAGACAAGCATTATCCTTGCGTGTTTATTATATATGGGCTCTCGTTTGGGCTAGACTTGTTTTGTTTTGTTAGGGCTATAACAATTTGGTTCAAATTTTGTTGGAAACATTTATTTTAATTTCAAATGAGTAACCCAGCGCTAACAAAAGCAAAGAAAATTTAATTTTTTTCAATGCATTTTTTAAAATATGGTCCCACCCCAGTCTTATGGTTCCCTCGCCCCTGAGAAAAAATATTTGTAAAAAATGCGTGCGCACGTTAAACTTAAAATATGTGTGTGTGTATTTTTTTTTTTTTTTTTTTGAACAGACCAAGTTTCATGAAACATGGATTGATTTTAGTTTGGGCCATGTCCTAAAACACAAAATGAAGGGTGGGCAGGGACAGAAGTGAAATAGTTCAAAAGTATAGGGGCAGATCAGTGGTTTCGTCTGCCATTTTTTGTCCACCAAAACGAAGAGCGGGCAGCGGGGATGCATCTCTCTCCTCTTTTCTTCGTTTCCTCTTCGTTGTTTTCTTCTACTTATTTTCCGCACAATGACTGTCCTCCAACTGGGAATGGAAACCTTTGCTTTGTCCAGAAGCAAGCACCTGAAATCAGTGCAATTGATACAATATATCGTCGATACACTGTATCTGTATTCTGACATCGCCATTTCTCGATTTTGTTTGCCGTTCCCTGATTTTGTGGCCGCTTTGCTCTTGCTATGGAAGTACACACCAATAGCTGCTAGCACAGTGATGGCGAGACTCGTACTCTTCTGGTACTGGTAAACCCTAATTACCTCTTCTTTGTCCAAAGCACAAGATAAATGTAGCGTACATCTTTCCTTTTCTAGAATACACGTGAACGGGGTTCGGTTACTGGTTAGTTTCAAAGGGCGCATTCAATATTAAACAATGGAGAGCCAGGAGAAAGACTATCTCCTTCTGTGTCATTGGCTCCGAACAAGCTAGGGATTCCCAACTGCTAGAAGTCGTCCTCGTCTAACACTTTCACATACTTATCTAGATAGGATTGGTGTCATTTGGTTTACAATTCTGCAACCTAAAACCATATGTAACTACTGCTGCATATAATGCTTATTTACTAACTCCTTAATGTTTGTATTTGTCATGTCTGAATCACTGTAATTTGGATACGCAGAAGTTTAGACTACATTTGAAGAGCTTAAGTGGCGTAGCTCAACAAGGTGGGATTCCCAATTCTTATTTTGGCCCTCTTGAACAAAATAGAAATCACGGTTCTCTAGGAAGATTCGATATCCAAGCTTTGGCTGCTTCTGGTCAAATTCCTCCGCAAACATTGCCAGCTCTGCATGATGAGTTTTTAGGTCGACCAACTGGTACGGTAGTTAAAAGTATATCCATGAATTGGGTCTTAAAGACTTTCTTTATGTTTTCTTTCCCTCTCCGTTGTAGACAATAGCTACTACCCTTCACTGATTATGGTTGTACCGTCTCCCACTGAATGTCATTTTTGGACGCTTATTTGCCTAGATTCCAAAACTCTGTACGAAGAAAAGAGGGAAGAATTATGTGAAAATTTGAAGACCAATGAATCTATTGGATGGGAAGTTGATGTCATAGATCCAAGGAGCTCCCAGCTAAAATGCTGAAGAAGGTAGTAGATAAGTGTTTTTCTTTATTTCATATTGTTTTGATGCAGCACCATTGTAAGATAATTCGTCCTATTTGATTTTGACCACGAATAAAACAAGCCTGATTAAATTTCACAGGAGTCTACAATGGGTCTTGTCAAATGGGTGCTGAACATGGGAGTTCTTTTACTGAGGTATAGGACTCTTTCTTTTCGCTATATGACAGTTTTTTCATGGAGGCAATGTTTGGAAATTCAGACACCTACTTTCGTAGTTTGTATCATAAATGGAATCAAGGAACACAATCGTGCAAGTAGAGTTAAGAAAGGTAAAATAGCAAGAATGGTCGGGTCCATTTTCTATATAGCTTGGATTCTAGGATCCAAAAAACTGAACAGACACATGATCTGTCCTTCTTTCATGCTTGTTTTCATTTATTATCAGACACATACTATCAGTTGTGATAGTTAGTATGGCATGTGCTGTCTCATGTACATCCGTTTTTTGTTAGATAGTTGTTGAATATAGTTGTAAAGATATGAATCTCACAGTTTTTCCTGATGACTCATGTTTGGCCTTCAAATATGAGACTTGTGAGAACAGCTCAAGCTCTTGTTCCTCTTTTAGTTGTTTGTGGGAAGAATACAACCGCATAAATACACAAGCTAGCATCTACGTATTAGTTCTATAGTGAGATCCAAATATTTCAATTTTCTGGTTGTTCTTTGCAGTAATTGATATTTATCTCTATTAAGGTCAGTTTCAATGTTATCTTTTTTCCTCAACTTCATATCAATAGTTCCATTTCTTGTGATTCATAGGTTGTACTTTTCAAATATTGATCACATTAGTTTCTTTTGTTGTTTCGTTCATTTTCTGGTTAGGTTCAATTTGTTTACATGTGACTGTAGTTTTTGAGCCACATGTTCCCAAGAGTATCCATTTATATGCTAATGATATCGACAAAGCATTTAATTTGGTTCCTACTTGTAGCCATATGAGATTAATGAAATGCAATTCTCCAATGACAGGATTTCCAAAATTGAATACAGATGGATGCTTCCAAAGCAATCCGGGAAAGGAGACATTCAGATGGATGTTTGGGGATGATAAGTCAATTGGCTGGTAGCCTTCTATAGAAGGATTCAAAACTGTAAAGTAGACTTGGGAGCAATAAAATGAGATCTGTTCAACTTCAACATGCTAAAGCTAGAATTGATTCCATAAGCTTTTCTATAGAAAATCTGCTATGTAAAATGAGAAAGTAGGAGCAACATTCAGTCATCAATTCATTCATAGACACCAAATAAGTGAAGGTCATGATGAGTGTGCTTGAAAAATGAAAAAGTTGAAATTCCAAATAAATTGCGAATGGGACAAGCTTATTACTATTGCTTTGGCTTGCATTTTTGTTTTGCTTCTTGCTGGTGTTTTATCTCAACATTTTGCAGTTGTGATACAACTTAAATTACATAACATCTTTAAGATGTCTTTATGCTAGTTTGCTTTGATCTAGAAAGTTAGCACAGATCACAGAAGATACTTCAGCCAAAGAGCATTGTTGAAGCCTCAACAAATTTGAATCTTCCATTTGTGGTTCGTTTATTTCATCAAAGGGGGATAGCATATTGTCATTATCTATTAGTTTACATTGATATGTACTTTATGGTACTATTTTTAAGATTGTCATTGTAATAGGATGGTAAGCCTAACCACATATCCCCATTCTGTTAGAAACTGCCAGACGTCCTACAAAAAAAGTTTTTTTCCCGAGCCTTCTGTAGATTCCTAGCTAATATGCTGAAGATGTTCTGAAAATATGTATAACAGGGACAATTGAATGGTAAGCATCCAAATGGACTGATAACTGAGATCAAAAGTGAGGTTTTCTTACTTTTGGCATCTTTACCTAATATGGAATTTGAACGAAGTTTGGAAACCAAAGTTGAACGAGTTTTGGATTTGAAGATAGCTGCCTCATGAATGGAAAATGGTAGAGAAAGCCCAATCGAATGCCATTTTGTTATTTTTCTGTGTACTTGCCATTTGTCACACTGCATTTCAATTCCACAACCAAATGTGCTGGCTGGTGGCTATACGTATGAAGCAAGCCTACATCATTAATATTGTACTGAGGCTTTTTAATGATTCTTGGGGAAATAAGGTACTATGATACTATCTATACCTTAAAATGTCCCTTGTTACTTTGGAAAACATGAATGCTTATACTTCATAATATTTCTGCGAGCGTCGGAAAAATCCTTAAAAGCAATAATTGATCTCAGCATTTTAGGATCAAAAAAAAAAAAGTGAGACTGTAACAATCATTTTTTACAATCTACCTTTACGGCATGGTAGATTGAGTTCAGAAGAAAAAGGTTGGTGGATCACGATACTTAACATGTACTTCTTGTTCCCTGATAGATTGACACGAACTTTATTCTTTTAAAATAAAAAGTTGCTTTGGTAAAATCAGAATTTCGGAAGAGAAAAATCATTTGAAACAACTGGATGCAGATAACCGCAAGGGCAAAGCATTTGTTGATGGATGGGGTGAGAGGAATAGAGGATGCAGGAAATGAGTGTACTGCTGAAGCAAGTGAGAGAGCCTGGAGCTAAAGGCTCGTATCTTAAGGATTCTGAGAAAGCAGAAATGTATCGGCTTCATAAGGAGAATGCTTTGAAAAGTTAGCTAAAGATTACCTCTGCAATACACTTTTTTATAAGCATGACATCACTTGATAGTGGGACCCACACATTTCAATCAATAAGAGGGAAGGTTTTGTTCACCCTCTTTTAAGGCGGGTTTTAAGGAGGGTGAACAAAATTAAATTTCTCTTTGTCGGCAACCAAAGGGAATCAAACGAATGGCTATGAAGACACCAGTGGGGCCATTTAAAACCAATTATGTGATTCTTTGTTAACGACACGAATGGCCCACACCAGAAAAACGCGCACCAAGACAATGATGGAAATAAGTAAGTGACTGAAGGGCATAAGGACCATGAGAAAGAAAGGCTGCCAAACCAAAAAAAATCAAGGCTACTTTTCTTTTTAGATATTTTTCTTGAATAGAATACCTCAGGTATCCATGAATATTTCGGGTACCTTTGATGATAACTAAAAATACTTCAAGTATTAGGGATAAACTATTTTTAGTAGAACACCCTGATAGATTGACACGAACTCTATTCTTTTAAAATAAAAAAATTGCTTTAGTACAATCAGAATTTCGGAAGAGAAAAATCATTTGAAACAACTGGATGGAGATAACTGCAAGGGCAAAGCATTTGTTGATGGATGGGATGAGAGGAATAGAGGATGCAGGAAATGAGTGTACTATTGAAGCAAATGAGAGAGCCTGGAGCCAGAGGCTCATATCTTAAGGATTCTGAGAAAGCAGAAATGTATCGCTTCATAAGGAGAACCCTTTGAAAAGTTAGCTAAACATTACAGGATTAGGAGACAAGAGGATAACTAATAGTATTTTTTGCAAAACAAATGATTGGTTTGATAACTAGCTTATTGAATGGTGGACCTTTTCTTCTTCAATTCAATCCAAGGATAGAATGCACATAAACATGTTATTATTGTAAAGATCGAATAACAACTTTCATCACTAAACACTTTTTCACCAGCGAGTACACGGTGACGTGCTTCACACGTCGGCTACGACTAGTTAGAATAGATAGAGAGAAGTAAAAAGTCACTTTTATAGACGAACACCGTTGATATTGAAATAGAAATACAAAGTGCAAAATGTGATACAATGATATTCAAGCAACCAATTCATTAAAATATAGAGTAAATCACCTAGACACCCCCTATATTATAGCTCTTTTACCCAGATACCCCCTAAACTAAATTAACCTACGACGACACCCCATGTACTATCAAAAAGGGGTGTCTGCCCTAACTCTGTTAAAAAATACTACAAAAAGACATTTATGCCCCTTATATCATGAATACACTTCAATACTTCGAATACACTTCAATACTTATCAATCTCCCTTATCCTATCAAGGATCCCGGATTTCCCGGATTGAAGCGTTTTGATGCTTTTCCCGATATTTTTTTGACGATCCGAGCCGTCCAATGTGTTCAAAAGGTGTTTTCCAAGGCCCACGCGGGAAATCTTCGAAAAACAATACCGGGAAGGGCTTGATCCAAGAAGTTTTTCGCAAAAATTGCATATTTACGGTTTTGCGAAAACCGCTTGATCAAGCCCTTCCCGTGTTTTTGAAGATTTCAGCGTGGCCTGGAAAACACCTGCTGAACACATTGGTCTCCGTAAAAAAAAAATGAAATCGGATCCGGGACTCCGAGGACTAGATCGGGCCTCTATATATATATATATATATAAGTGTATAGGTAGGAAAATCATTTATCATTTATTATCATTTATCATACACACACACACACACAAACATATATATATATATATATATATACACTCCTTATCTAGTCCAGGAGTCCCGGATCGGGACTCTACCTTCCCGATATTTTTGACGATCAGAGCCGTCAATGTGTTCAAAAGGTGTTTTCCAAGGTCACGCGGAAATCTTCAAAAAAATACCGGGAAGGGCTTGATCCAAGCGGTTTTCGCAAAGCGTAAATATGCGTTTTTGCGAAAAACCGCTTGGATCAAGCCCTTATATTTTTTTGAAGATTTCTGACGTGGAAAACACCTTGAACACATTGACGGCTTCGTTGATTTCCCAAAAACAACATCCGGGATTTCCGGGATCCTTGACAGGATCGCCGGTGTATATATATATATATGAGGCCGGTTCCAGGAACACATAAAACAATAGTCCATCTCAACCCTTGAAAACAAGGGCTGAGATTAAATCTAAAATTATTGCACATACTCTCTCTCTCCCATTCCACATCTGATCCAAGCTCAATTGTTCTCCCTCTCTCTGCCCTAAACTCTGTTCTCTCTCTCCTCACCTCCATAGTAGCCCTCACCACACCGGCGCCATCCGCAGCTGTCACGAGAAGCTGCTCCGACGTGGTCCTTGCAATCTGTCGTGCCTCCCCCACATCACCACTCTTCCGAGCAACCGCCGCTAGGATTCGTCAAACTGAACCATCGGCGCCTGTTGCCATGGCCGAAGGATAAATGTCTGAAGATTATGATAGTACAATAACTCAAAACTTGGTTCCCTTTGTTTTTCTAATAAATTAATCGACCACTATTCAAATCTGAGTCCAATTTTTTATTTTTAACACCAGATGGGTTTGCCTCTGTTTACACTTTTTCTATTTCGATTCAATTTGGTTCTAAATGGTTCTCTTGCATACTTGATTATGGCAAGGAATTCATCGAGCAGTTGTTGTGCATCGCGAATCAGTTGGCGTCATGTCACTTCCACTACATTCGCCGGAGTTGGCTCACCGGACTGAACTTCACGATGGGTCTGTTATATATGTATATATATACCTTCAATCCATGGCCGATTCCGGCCAAACCGAGCCAAAAATGGCCTCCACAGAGGCAAACGACGGCGGTATGGAGGTAGAGGAGCAGCGGCCTGAGCCGAGCGCTCAGATTGGCGAGGTGTCAGGCGACGGCAAGGGTCGATCGGCGTCGAAAGAGGGCGAGGGGGGCGGTGAATCTCCGGTGAGGGATGAAGGGATAAACGTAAATGGAAGAAACATATAGAGTTGAGGGCAATTTTGGAAGAAAAATATGTATTTTGCCAAAAAAAACTAACGGAAGTGGACGGATCCCTAACAGAAGGGGTGTCGGGGATAAAGTTAAATACTTGAGGGGGTGTCGTCGTAGGTTAATTTAGTTCAGAGGGTGTCTGGGTAAAAGAGCTATAGTATAGGGGGTGTCTAGGTGATTTACTCTAAAATATAATAATCCATGTTTGCTTATTCTACTTCTTCTTCTTCTTTTTTTTTCTCTCTACAAAATCCCAAGGAAAGAGAAAGGGAATACAATGATGCATCAGAATGGGTGGTACCGTGGAAGTGGGGTCTCAAACCGATAGAAGAAAGCAAAGCATAGACAGCATGGGCCCTGTCTGCTTGAAACCCATGTGATTTGAGAGAGAAAGGAAATAATGGCACCTCCATGTTACTTAAAAATCAGTTAAATCTGGCCCCAAATACAGCCTGTCGAAAGCATAGCATAAAAACAGCACCAAAACTTTTTTTCTTTTTTGACGAGGAAACTGCACCACATCTGTGCAAGTAAAATCAAAGCTATCAATTACCTTTTTCGGGGATATTTTTTTCCGTAGCAGCCACTGGTTGAGTAACGAAATTGAATGCCCCAATCTAGATTGGATCCCTCACAACCTTATATCTAAGAAAATTTTGGTGTGGGAAATGTTATATCTTGGAGCAATCTTTTGGGTTAAATATCTACTTGCCTCTTAAATTATCAAAAAAAAAATTTACTTCCCCCTTCAACTACCAATTGAACTCCCTTCCCCCTTCAACTATGATTTTCTTCTTTACTCTTAACATATCACGTTTTCCATCCAAAATTTGTGATGGAAACCGTTAACCCTTTTTTGTTGGGGGAACTCATGAAAAAAGAGAGAGGGTAATATGGACATTTCGTTCACCTGCAACAATGAAGCCAACTGAGGGTTTTCATTCTGTCAATCAAACCAAAGCAAGGATTTTCGGAGAAGAGATTTCATGAGGAGAAGGGTTTTTTAGCTCCATTGGTCACCAAAACTAGGGTTTTAAGGATGACATGGATCTTGAGGACTCCCACCGGAAGAAAACCAACCTGTAAATATCGAGCAACACATTTTTGTTTCAAAACCCCACTTTTTCGGGATTGAAGGAGTTGGGATCAAGTTATTTTATACTGTAATTTACCTATTGATGCCTTTTTTTTTCTTTGCAGTACTGCTATGGCAATACAGTTATGCCATTCTTTTGCTTCTTACTGTTATGGAAAAACCTATGGATGTCTATTGATGCTATTTTTTGTTGGCTTCTCATTGTGGCTTCTTATATGTGTTGTACGAAACTAATGAAAAGACTAATATAGCCTTGGGATTAACTTTTCCGTCCATCAAATGGATGGAAAACATGATTTGTCCTTAGTACAGAAGAAATTGACAGTTGAAGGGGGAAGGGAATTCAATTGGTAGTTGAAGGGGAAAGTAAAAAAAAAAAAAATTGATAATTTAAGGGCAAGTAGATATTAACCCTTTCGCAATCTATAATATTTTTTATAATTGCAAAAATTTTGTTTTATAAAACAAATCGAGATCTATCAAATAAGATCCATATTGGATATAAAAAGAACCATAGATTGAAAGTTATGGGCAATTGTTTGAGAGATGCCAAATAGTAAAAATGGACCATTAATTTAGGACAGAGGGAGTAAACTCAACAGGGTTGAGTGGGTATTTTGCTGGAAAGTAAAAACATAATGTGGCCAGAGCCGAAAGAGAAATATGTGCTGGGCTTTGTGGTTGAGGAACCCTTCTTCATCTTTAATTCTTCTATTTATAGGCACAGATCAACTATAGGGGTGCACACGGTCCGGATTGACCGGTTCTCTAGAAATTCAGTAACCGGACCATTTCGATTGGTTCTAGAAAATTAAGAACTAAAACCTAGCCAATACACATGTCAAAACTGTCCAGATCCAAACCGCAAGACTGGACCGGTTTTGGTTCGGTTCCGGTTCTATCCGATTAAGGAACACTTTACCACAACATATGAATTCAAAAGATTATTTAGATTTAGAGCACTAAAACAATTCATTAAATAAATAGTTTTAGGGCTGAAAGGATCAAGAGATATTATAAAAAAATATGAAAGGAAGAAAAAATTAGGAAGCAAATCGAGATTAAAGAGTAAGAGAATTGGGTTTTCCTTTGAGTAGCAATCGTGTAATTAAGGTGGAATAAAAAAGAATTGAAATTGGTAATTTGGTATTAATAGATTACAGTAATATATTAAAAATTTCTTAACAAAATAGATTTTTATTCTAATAGACATAAAAGAATACCTTACTAGAAAAAAAAAATATTAATTTACCAAATCAAGATACATAATTTTGTATATGTATAAATTTATTAAAATATAAGTACACACACACACACACACACACACACATATATATAAAATACCAATATTATAAGGTCCGGTTCGGTTCTAACCATGGTTCTGAAATTGAGAACTAGTAACCGAACCATAATTACCAGTTCTTAGTTTTTTAGAACCATAACCAGACAAATGAACAGTAGAACTAACCAAATCAACCAGATCGGATCAGTTTGGCGGTTATATCGATTTTCTTGTGCACCCCTAATCAACTATTCGGCCTTCCCTTGGCTGATCAACAAGTGTCCCATGATTCCCATAGAAACTGCCGGCTCCCATGATGCTAGATCATGGCATTGAAAAGTGGTTAGAAAAAACACGTGGATCTTTAAACATGGGATTTTGCCAAACTTCGGCCTGCAATGTGTCCTAATTCAAAAGATAATTGGCTATCTCCAGGTCAATAGCCTTATAGTTGCAAGTGGTAGCTAGCTCATGTGGTAGAGCTTTTAGATACCCTATACTGTATTCGGGATCAAGTCTCATTTCCCCCTCCCCCATATAATAGATTAGGACTGACGAATGACAAAAAAAAAAAAGGCCTTACAGTTATCTTGGAGTAATTATCCCATGAATCATGGCCTAACTACCAACCACAAACCATGGATTACACTGGGCTCTTTTAATTTCCAAAAATAAAAATATGAGCATAATCTTATAAAAAGTAATCGGGCTTGTAAAAAGAAACAGAATTGATGTAGACCATTAATTTCGCGAGTGAACAAATTATGAGTGTGTTAAATGGGTATGATCCCTCTAAGGGAAATATCGTGGCAAAAGATCAAGAGAACCGAAACCGAGACCAAGGAGTCACCTGTTCAAGCTAACTACAACAACTCGTAATGCAGTTGTTTCCAAAGAGGAGAATGCGAAACCCTTTGCCACAGGGACTCTTGATGTGTATGATTAGCACCTTCCCACTTGTCTCAACAATCACAGCATCTTCACTTTCAGTCTCAGGCTCATGATCTTGCACCAAGGGGGTTATAGTACTACCTCGTTGAATTGGTGCGGGTCCTACTATAAAGTGATGTCATACTTGCCTTTGTAATACACTTTTTGATAAGTATGACATCACTTGGTAGTGGGACCCACACGTTTCAACCAATAGGAGGGAGGGTTTTGTTCACCCTTTTTTAGGGCGGGTTTTAGGGAGGGTGAACAAAATTAAATTCCTCTCTGTCGGCAACCAAAGTGAATCGAACGAATGGCTATGAAGACACTAGTGGGGCCATCTAAAACCAATTATGTGATTCTTTATCAACGACACCAATGGCCCACGCAAGAAAAACGCGCACTAAGGCAATGATGGAAATAAGTAACCAACCGAAGGGCAAAAGGGCCATAAAAAAAAAGAAAGGCTGAAAGAGGAGTGGGAGTTTTTCCTTGTAATATAGGTAGGATCATATTCCAAACTACCCCAAAAAAAAAAAAAATTCAAAAGCTACTTCTCTCTTTAGCTATTTTTCTTGAATAGAATACCTCAGGTATCCATGAATATTTCGGGTACCTTTGATGATAAGTAAAAATACTTCAAGTATTAGGGGTAAACTATTTTTAGTAGGACACCCTTTTGGGTTAGAGATTTATGCTGATAACGCGTTATAAACTTAAGACAAATAATAAAGAAAATGCATAAAATAAAGAAAATATTGAGATAATATATCTATGCATGAAATTAGTTCTTCTAGAACTATTGAGATCGTCTTCCTGACTGATCATATTTTTATTACCTTAAAACTTTCTATATTTCTCATTACACAGTGTTTTCTCTTTGAATTTCTAAATGAATAAAACTAATAACTGAAGGTTTATTTACATATGATGAAGTCCCAAGAATATATCTTTGCAAATAAATTAGGATGATGGACTTGGTAATTTATCCTACTGTTTTTTCTAGCCACCTATCCAATCAGTTCACATCAATACTTACACTAGTTGCATTATTGCAGTTGATTATCGAGAGGGTGGGTAGGGGAGGCCCATCTAGTGCAAAAAGTCACAATAGCTACTCTGTCTCTGCTTCCTAAAAATTTCTGCCCATTGCTCTCATCTCTCTCGCTCTGTGTTCTGCTGAAGTTGTCCTCGTTTTCCTTGCTTCAGTTTCTCCCTGTGGTGATCTCTCTCTCTCTCTCTCGTTGTGTGTTCCTACGTTGAATTGTAGTTAGACTTGAAATCCTATCTGCTATTTGCTTTCATTTGTTCTGTATTTTGGTTGATAATCTTGCTTTCTTCTTTAATTTACCTCCTCCTGCTCGATTCGCATACCTTCGCTTTCATTTTCTACTTGCACTGCCTTTTGCTTTCGTTCTCGCCATCTTTTGGCTTTCCATCTTTCGTTTCTTTGATTTCTTCTAAGCACCAAGAGGAGAAAAGGCAAAAATAAAAATAAAAACATAAAACAAAAGGAGTGAGAAAAATACTAGAACAACTGAGAGATGGCGGCTGATGCAGTTTTGGGGGGAATTGCAGGCAAACTTGTTGAGAAAATCTGGGATTATACGGTTGATCCAATACTTCGACAATTCAGCTACATCTGTTGCTTCAATAGAAATATTGAAAAACTCGAAACTCAATTGGAAGAGCTTCAACCGATCACACAAGAGGTGCACCAGTGGGTTGATGCTCACCACCTACAACTAAGAGTTATTCCACAGAATATTGTGGCTTGGCTGAGCGGATGATGTCGAAATGGAG
>JADGMU010001044.1:0-49880 GCA_016920895.1 Vaccinium myrtillus
ATTATCAAAATTTTTAAAAAGTTCACTAAAAACAAAAATGATCCAAATTTTTGTTGATTATAGGATTATTTTTGTCCTTATTCACAAAAATTTAGTTTGGTTCATAATTTTTACTCTTTAAATTTTCGATAAGACGAACCAATAATACACTAAAAATCGACGCAAAACTGTCAAATACATAATTATTTTGAATAAAGACAATTTGGCTTATTTTGCCAAAACACATTTTAATATAACACCGGCCAGTTTACAAAAGATTACAGAAAGGTGATTGATTACGCTATTACAATATAATTTGGATTATGCTATGAGTATATCAAACAAGTCTGCATGGCGCACGCAGCACGATCCAAGAATTTAATATGACAATAGTTCCTGTCACATGGAGTAATATATCGTACCACAAGGCCCACAAAATGACAAAAAGTGCTATTAAGGAAATGTAGACAAGTACAGATCGATAGCATTCAAATAAGGTGTATAAAACAAGTTCTGTTCAAATTCGTAACGGCTGACATCTATGATTAACAACTGGTTCTGCTATAATGTGACATAGTATACCAACTAGGCTTGTCCACGGATCAGTTTCGGTCGGATCGGTTCAGTTTCTCAATCCAATCTGTTCGTGGCGGATTGTCGTTTTGTTCATCCGCAACCCATCCGTGAGAGATATACGGATGGGTCAATTCGGTTGCGGATCAGACAGATTTGACGGATCAAAAAAAGATTAAAGGAGGATTGGATTGATTGAACCCGAATCGCATCGTGACGGATTGTCCATGGATCGGTTCCAGGCGGATCGGTTCAGTTCTCAATCCGATCCATTCGTGGCGAATTGTCATTTTGTTCATCCGCAACCCATCTGTGTGAGATATACAGATGAGTCAGTTCGGTTGCGGATCCGACGGATTTGACAGATCAAAGAAAGATTAAAGGCGGATTGGATTGATTGAACCCGAACCGAACCGAATGACATCCGCCAAAATAAAAATATTATGATCCGCATTCAAGCATAATATACCTTGATTGAGTTCGTGGACGGTTCGGTTTGGAAGAATTGAGCGGATTGGGTGATTCGCTGGACAACCCTAATACCAACACATCTGCAAAGAGCCCCCAAGGCGTGGCGATGTCCAATGACCCTAATAATTTTTGCCTTCATTGATTTTCATTTTTGCTATTTACTAGCTTTTTTCTTATTATTACATGTAATATTAGTAGCGCAATCCAATAGATTTAGAGAAAACTTTGGTTTAAATCGCCAGTGTAAAGAATGTTTTTTTTTTATGTAAACCAATAATCTAGTAATAGGGCAAGGATACTTTTTGTGAGAAAACTGCGGCAAGCGACGCGTATTCTTTTTCTAAAAAAAGCATTTTTATTTCCTATTCTCTTCTATTCAAAATTCAAATACAATTGTCAACACGTAAAGGAATCTCTATATTATAAAAACTCAATTGTTTTAGGGACTGATTTGTTTACAAACCCCCACAATGAATGATTTTTCCTCCTATTCTCTCGGAGTCATAAACCCTTCAATAATTTACGAAAAAGACACTACAAAAAAAATTGAATTTTAGTGACACGCTAATGACAACGACGTGTCACTAAATGTGTGTTACTAAAGGGTATCCAGTGACAACTTTTTGTACTAAGCTGTCACTAATTACTGAATTAGTGACAACGCACTAAAAAATTGTCACTAAAACTCTTTAGCAACACGCTTTTAGTGACAACTTAGTGACAAAATCATTGTCACTAAAGATCAATTTTTTTGTAGTGAGATATGGATACAGAGAAATTATACATAAAATGTACAAATATTTTTATTTGGGCCAATTCCGAGTTTCAAACAGATGATCGAAGACGTTCATGTTCTTTAAAATAATATTTCATTGTACCCCATAAAAAATCAGCTCAATCGAACATCAGTAAATATTCCATCCGTTTATCCATTTTTTGTTTTGAACAAAAAAATTGGATAAACAGATGGAGCATTTACCGATATCCGATTGAGCTATTTTTTTTTTTGAGGTACAATAAAATATTATTTTGAAAAATATGAACGGCTCCGATCTTCCGTATAGGACCTTAAATAGTCCGAACCAACTAATTTGTACATTTTATGTACAAAAAATTATGTACACCTAGCCTTGTCCAATAATTTACCCTAAATTTTGTCATCTAGCACGGGCTTCCTCGTTATTACGAGTACTACTTCCGTCCAAAAAACATTTGTTAGATCCACATATTGAGGTTAAAAAAAAAAAAAACGGCTGAAGAAAAAGTTCAAATTTTTTTCACAAATTAAAAAAACTCTTTCATATATCAAGTAAATTGTTGAATTCTTTTTGAAATTTTCTTTAGAAATTGGATTATGTTCATGGTATCATTTCTCATGCTAGGCAGACATTTTGGGGCAGAGTGAGTGGATCGTTATTAGACCAACTTGGTACTATTTTCATATCTCCGTTGGTTCAAACTTGGAAATATCTTGATATTCTTTTCTTGCATAAAACTGTTTCATTGAGATCATATTTATGGTTAAAAAGCATTTTTCATATCAAAACTTACAAACAGTTCCATCTTTTAGTTACAATTCTATTTTTTTATGGACATCAAAAGAAATTTTATTAATCAAATGTAAGGATACAAGAGATTAAAAAGAATTGAGAAAAACGGTATCACAACAAGAGTATAACATCCCAACAAGGTTCAGAGGTAGTCATTCACAAAAAAAAAAAAAAAAAAAAGGTTCAGAGGTTGGCACCCTACACGCTTAATAATCATACACCACTCGAGCCCTGAAAGAAGCTGTTGAAACAATTACTGTAAATATGAAACGGATTACCTCTGAACTGCAAACTGAATGAAAGTACCAACATGAATATGGCTGATGTATGGTATGAGTTGCGGATAAGGTCGCTCTCTTTAAGATGTTTCGCCGTTGTGTCCTCTCTTGTGCAAGTAGCGTACAACCACGCCGTCCCCGGATAAAACAACCTAGAATATAGCCCCTCTGTGTTCGATCTTCGTTGCACGGAAGAAGAGCAAAATAGCAAAACACAAACCGACCTTCTTGCTCTAAAAAAAAACTGTATGATAAAGACACCAAAATGTGGGTCCAACACCACCAAACCAAACCCCAAAGTGACACTCTCTACAAGAGAAAGACATACCCAGCCCCCCAAAGCAAGACCAGACAAGCATACCAAAACACCCAACAAAACACAATAGTTGTGTTTTGTTAGATAATTTAGTTTGTTTTGATGATGTCATAAGGTGTAATGAATGGAGAGAGATAGAAAGAGAAATGGGAAAATGATGATGTCATTAAAACTAAAATTAAAACTAAACTGGGAAACAAACAGGGCCATGAAACCACAACACCCTGCCACAATTACTACAAAGCTGTAGGAGAACCAAAACTGGAAATCCCAAAACCTGCATTAGAAATATTCCACCGCACCAACTAGGGCCGGCACTAGGCACAAGTCCACCATGCCGCAGCACAGGGCCCCCATCTTTGGTCCAATAACAAGGCCCCCAAATCGTAGAATATATTACTCCCTCTGTTCCAAAAGAAATGTCCTCTACGAAAAGTCGTGTCACTTTTCAAATAAAAAAAAAAGTATTTCCGTGCATTGTTTTTCGAAATTTTTTGCGAAAAAATTTGAAAAACGATACACGAAAATACTTATTTTTTTATTTGAAAAAAGGTAGGAGAGAGAGTAAGGGACACTTATAATTTTGGAACGGAGGGAGTATATATTTAGTACGTCAATTGTTTAGCACATGTTGTGGCGCAGCGGTTAGTATGTGAAGTATTAACTGTGAGGTCCTTAGTTCGACTCCTTGTGCCTCTGCTTTTTTGACACTAGTATAACTGAGATATATGCTGAAAATGTGAAAAAAAACCAATGCAGATGCTGGCACCACCCACAACCTGAAGGTATTCTATTCCATGCATAGAACCATTGCTACGTGTGGCATTTCTTAGCTATGTTTGGAACAAATAATATATATACAATTGCTAAAAAGGCCCCATTAAAAGTAGGCGGTAGGATTGAGATCCTAAAATTAATGGAGGTGCACATAAGCTGACCCGAACACCTGTTTTATATATACATATAAAAAAAAAGCAGAATAATGATTAAGTTGTGGAGAATATGCATGCATTATGGGCGTACCAATGGTTTTCATACGGCCCATTCCCATTATACCTTCCCCATGCAATCCACTTCACATACGGATTTCATATATAATTATTAAATGCTAGCAAATTACCAATAGTTGCATGCACCCAGGGAAGGCTGAGCGGCATGCACAAAACGCGTATTCTCTTTTGATTCTGGTTTTCTCAGCCTAAACTAACTATGGCCAACCCAATCCAGCTAGCCAACTACATCTTCATCAATTAGGATGCTTCCTCTTTGGCATTTTTCAACGGCTATTTCTTGACATCTTCTCATATATATATAACCCTAATCACAACCCAAACCATCAAAAACATATACACTCCTCTCCCACTCTCTCTCTCTCTCTCTCTCTCTCTCTCTCTCTCTCTCTCTCTCTCTCTCTCTCTCTCTCTCTCTCTCTCTCTCTCTCTCTCTACAATGTCCTCCCCTTCCACTTCTGCAATGCTTTTGGTTCTAGTGTTCCTGACCTTCGTAATGGCTGTAACAGCTGAGAACTTCAACCGAGATGTTGAAATCTATTTTGGCAATGAAAATGCTAATATACTTGACGACGGCAAACTTTGCACGCTGTCATTAGACAATACCACTGGCTCCGGTTTCCAATCCAAAAAAACTACTTATTTGGAAGGTTCGACATGCATATCAAACTTGTTCCTGGCAACTCCGCTGGCACTGTCACCACTTATTATGTAAGCTACGAATTTCCCCCGCTGCAATCACACTTCAATTTTCATACTTTTCAACCAAGCTGCATACACCAAAGAAAAAATAGTAATAATCATATTTGATCCGTAGCAAAAATGGTTTCACTATGTCGGATATGTGCCTGCACACATGTCATTTTCACACAAGAATTATATGATCTCATACCAAAAATCTTCTTCTTTTTTGGTAAAAGAATTATATGATCTAATTGACATAAGATGATTCTTTTTTTCTGTGAATGCAGTTATCGTCTCAAGGACCAACACATGATGAGATCGACTTTGAATTCTTAGGCAATGTGTCTGGACAGCCGTATATTATCCATACCAACATTTACTCCCAAGGCAAAGGAAATCGGGAACAACAGTTTTATCCCTGGTTCGATCCAACAACATCCTTCCACAAGTACACAGTCATTTGGAATCCTCAACGCATCATGTAATGTACCCAATCCTAAGCTTTCATGATAAATTTCTGATCATTGGCCTTTTGAGATGTTACTGTGCTATTTATTTTGCATATATCGCCTTTTTGTTTCCAACAACCTTCAGCTTCTTAGCCAATTTCTAATATATTTCTCTCGTTCTTTAAACATGCAGTTTGATGGTGGATGAAACACCAATAAGGGTATTCAACAATAACGAAGCCATTGGTGTTCCATTCCCAAATAGCCAAGCGATGAATATTTACTCGAGCATCTGGTGTGCGGATGATTGGGCAACGGAAGGTGGAAGAGTGAAGACCGATTGGTCGCAAGCTCCTTTCACTGCTTCCTTTAGTGATTTCGAGTTAGAAGCTTGCGAATACTCATCGGGATCATCTTCATGTGCTTCTTCTCAGTCTACTAATTCAATAACAAATCCTGAAGCATGGCAAACCGAAGCATTAGACTCCGAAGACCAGGAAAAATTATTGTGGGTGCAGGACAACTGCATGGTTTACGACTATTGTACCGATTACAGTCGCTTTCCTGAGGGAATGCCCGCTGAATGCAATCAACCTAGGTTTCTGCAGTGAGCCCGCGTTCTTGACGACCTTTTTCCTAAATTTGTAATTAATATTTATTATTAATTTTTTTATCAACATTTATATTCTTTATTCTTTCAATTTAAATACCTATGTAATAAGCACAAATGCAAGATTGATCCAAATTTTTACCTCTTGATTCCCTTATTGGGCTTAATATATAAGGAGATTTGTCCATAATATCCCAAGCCCATCCACCTAGCCCATTTATTTTTCTAAAACATGGTATCACAAATATAAATTAATCAACCATAACGATCACAATTATAATTCACAAGTGTAATAACATGGTTAAAGTTCTAAGCTCTTTCAAAATATTAAAAACAGGCCCATAAATTAAGTGCTCTTAAGATGAAACTCTAACAAAAAACTTCTCTCGAGTATCTTTTTTTTTTTTTTTAAATCACACTTCTTCACAGCAGATCTTGTAGAGCACAATAAAAATAAAAGGGAGAAAACCCTGAGTTATTGTTATGAGACAGTAGTTTAAGGAGAAAAAAACTTCAAAATTTTCTTACAAATTGCTATTACTTCAAAGGTATTTTCTACGTACGTACTACCTGGAATTCATCTTCATCAATGTCACTTTTATCAAGATAAATAAACCCTAAACAACTACGTTCAGGGATAGCATATTCATATATACATATAGTATTAAAATAAAATTGGAAAGCATAGAAAGAAAGACAGCTCAAAAATTGTGGGGAAGTACAGAAGTAGGCTTTACTGAATCTGGAGCAATAGGAGCATCAGGAGGCATTTTAATTTTGTGGAACAAGGAGTTATTCAAGCCTCAATCTGTCACCACCAACAGACATTTCATCATAGTAACTGGAGTTTTGATTGATTTTGAATGCACTCTTGTAAGTGTATATGCTCCTAATGAAGACAGAAGAAGGAAAGAAGTGTGGGATGAGATTTTATTGCTGAAACCCCTATTTCCTGCTCCTTGGTGTATAGGAGGTGACTTCAACGAAATTAAAGCTATGTCTGAAAGAATTGGATGTAGTAGGGTGGATAGAAGCATGAGGATGTTCCAGGAATTCATAAACCAATTGAGCTAAAGGACTTACCTATGGTGGGAAGGAAGTTTACTTGGACCAATTTTCAAGACAATGCTATTCTGCAGTTTTGTGTTTCTAATCTCGGGGAGTGGCTAGAAGAATTTAACCGACATGTGGGGATTGCCAAGACCCATCTCGATCATTGCCCAATAATGCTCTCGATAGTAACGGGATTGGGGGCCAAAGCCTTTGGAAGTTCCTAGACATCGGCTATCTCACCCCAAGTGCTTGAAAGTATCAAAAGAAGCATGGGAATCTAGAGCATGGGGATGGGCGGGGTGCCAACTGGTTAAGAAGCTTAAGGGAGTTAAGAAGAGGCTCAAAAATGGAATAAACAAGAATTTGGGAATGTGCATGTCAAACGGAATCTTAAAGACAAACTCCATCAGCTTGACATTCTTAGTGAGACCAGATAGTTGAACCCCGAGGAAAAGAAACAAAGAAAAGAAGCAAAGGGGGATTTTTGGAAATTCTCAAAGTTTGGTTGAATGCATATGGAGGCGAAGTCAAGGATTAATTGGTTGAAGCTAGGAGATTTAAACACTAGGTTCTTTCAAATTGTTGCAAATAATAGATATAGAAAGAACCACATATGTTCTATCAAGGTGAATGGAAGGATCCTAGAAGAGCCGGACCTTATTAAGTGTATAAACAATTTGGAACACTTTAAAGCCACTTTCGAGAGGAAATATCAATGACCAAAGATGAGAGGCATATTTAGAAGGAGGATATCAATAACAAGCTTCTTTATTGGAAAAAGAGTTTGAAGTGGAGGAGATTGCAACAGCAATTAAAGACTGCAACAGCCTAAAAGCTCCAGGCCCAGATGGCTTCAACTTTTCCTTCGTCAAGAAGGCTTGGAGCTTTATGCAAGAGGATATCAAGGCTTTCTTTGCAGAATTCCTTGAGCATGCTTCCTTAGCAAGAGGTATTAACTGCACCTTTATTACACTTATTCCTAAGATTGATGGAGCATCATGTTTTAATCAATTTAGGCCTATAAGTATGATTGGGTGCATCTATAAAATCTTAGCTAAAGTTCTTGCAAACAGATTGAGAGGAGTTCTACCTGATATAATAGGTGATTCTCAAGCAGCATTTGTAGGGGGAAAACAAATCTTGGATGGGGTATTAATTGCAAATGAAGTTATTGATTTTTGGAAAAAGAACAATTCTGGAGGTTTAATTTTGAAAATTGATTTTGAAAAGGCCTATGATTGTGTTAATTGGAATTTCTTGATTGATTTAATGCTGAAATTTGGTTGTGGTCATAAATGGTGTAAGTGGATTAGAGAATGCATTTCATCAACATCTCTCTCTATTCTCATCAATGGTCTGCAACTGATGAAATTTTTCCACAAAAGGCCTAAGACAGGGGTGACCCTATATCACCCTTCTTATTCAATATTGTGGTGGAAGCACTAAATATGTTGATGGAAAGGGCCAAGGATAGGGGTATGATTAGAGGAATTCAAGTTGGTAGGAATGGAGTGTTTGTATCCCACCTCCAGTTTGCTGATGACACTATCTTCTTTTGCAACAATGATCTGCAAGAAATCTTGAATATTAAGAGAATTCTTAGATGGTTTCAACAAATGTCTGGTCTCAAAGTGAACTATTCTAAAAGTGTGTTTCGGAGTTGGAATTCAAAATCAAGTTGTGGAAGAAATGGCAAAGATCATAGGGTGTCAAAAGGAAGCTTACCAATGAAATACCTTGGCCTTCCTTTGGGTGCAAATCCAAACAAAATTCTAACATATTGTTTAATTGAGGGAGTCAAGAAGAAACTAAAGCAATGGAAGAAGAAACACATGTCAATAGGTGGCGATTAGCTTTAATCAAATCTACTATGAGTAATCTACCTATCTATTACATGTCTATCTTGGTGCAACAATGTGGCTAACTCAATTGAAAAACTCCAAAGACAATTCTTATGGGGAGATGATGTAGGCAAGAAGAAGCTTCACCTGGTCAAATGGGAAAAGGTGACAAGGAACAAAGTGTATGGGGGTTTGGGAGTTAAAAGGTTACTGAACCATAACATAGCTTTATTATCCAAATGGTGGTGGAGATTTTATAAGGAAAAGGATTCTTTGTGGGTCAAGGTTGTTTCAAGGAAGTATGCCTTGGGTGATGAAGTGTGGCTACCAAAAATCCCAGACAGAGGCAAACCTTCGAATATCTGGAAAGATTTGTGTACCATTGATAATGTGTATGCAGATATGGGAGAGTGTATAATCCAAGGTTTTAGGCTCAAAGTTAACTCAGGATCTAGCATCAAATTGTGGACTGATAAATGGTTAGGAGAGGTAACACTTAAGTCAACTTTCCCTAGACTTTTCAGTGTATCTACTCAAAAGGAAGCTGTCATAGCTGATATGGTGGGTGATCAGGAGAATAATGAGTGGAATTTTCAGTTTAGAAGAGCTCTTCATGATTGGGAAAGGGAAGATTTTCAGACACTTGAGCAATTGCTAATCCCAGTTCATTTACAAGAGGGTGAAGAAGATTGTCTCGAATGGAAATGGAGCAAGGATATGACCTTCTCTGTTAAATCATTGTACTCTACATGGGAGAATCAAAATTTTGTGGAGAACAAAGAGCTATTTTCAGTATGGAAGAACATCTGTCCCCCTAAGGTTGAGATGTTTGCTTGGATGGCAATGCAAAATTGCATCTCATCAAAATCTGTCCTGGCTAGGAGAGGAATTCTAAATAATGACCTTGACTTATGCCCCTTTTGCAATGCTGAAAGTGAATCTCCTTGTCATCTTCTACTACAATGCCACTTTGCATGGGGTGTTTGGACAGCTATATTATGCTGGTGGAAGATTGAATGGACTACTCCTCCTAATCTGATTTCTCTACTGCAATTTTGGAACAGTGTTAAGTTCAAAAACTTGGAGAGGTTGTGTTGGCAAGCATGCTTTTATGCAGTTCTTTGGACCATCTGGACTTGTAGAAATGACAGTATCTTCAATAACAAACTTTGGGAGATGGAAGAAGTAGTGGACTTGACCAAGACAAGGATGGCCTTATGGATCAAAGAAAAATACAATGTTGAAAACTACTCTATTGAGGATTTCAAGAGATGTTTAGAAGGTATAAGAAGAATCAAGATCTAAAGATGGAAGCTTCTTGGGGTGTGAATGTGTGTCTTTTGGGTTGAGTCTGAGTTTTTTTTTTTTTTTTTTTTTTTTTTTTTGAGCCCTGTCAGTCTCTCTTTTTGGGGTGTTGGTGGGTCGTGTCCTCTGGGGGTCTTATTTTGAGGGCTGTCTTTGGGTTTGTAGTTTGGGGTGTCTCTTGGGTCACTTTGGGTTTGTCTTAGTTGTTTTGGGTTGTCTTGTGGGTGTGTGTCGTATGGGGTGTCTGTGTCTGGTCAAGCTCTGTCTAGTTGTGTCTGGGTCGTGTCATTGTTTGGGGAGAGTCCTGTTTTCTCTCAGTATGAGATTTTATGCTGGTTCTATCATTGTTGTAGCTGGTGCCTTTATCCCGCTTACCACTCATATCGATGTTTAAGCTTAGTTCTGAAGGCCCAGGCATTGGCTCTGTTTTTGCCCATGTTTGGGTGTATATTCTTGAAGACTCAGGTGTGTACGCTACTCTTCATGCACCTGGATGATTTTCCTGCTGTTTTCTTTTCTGTCTCCTGAAGGCCCAGACATGGGCACTGTCTTTGCCCATGCTTGGGTGTTTTGCTGCTGCTACAAAGGTAATCTGCCCCATAGTTATGCTACTGCTCTGATATGGAGATGCTAGAGACTGGATTTTGGAGTATCTTAGTGGATAGGCTGCCACATCTGTTGAGTATTATGGAGATGATATTGAGTATTCTGGAGATGCTACTTGTTGATGCTAGTTTGTGATGCAATTAGAGCCGCTCTTGCCTCTCTTGATGGTACTACAAATTGCTGATGCCATCACTGGACCTTTGCAGTGATGTTTTGTTTTCTCTTTTTCTCTTGCCATCACTGGACCTTACACATGTGTTTGGTTGTGGCCCTATCCCTCGATGTACCCTTTGTCGAGTTTAATAAAATTTTGTTGCCGATCAAAAAAAAAAAAAAAAAAATATCATGCAACCGAAATAGTACGGAATGAGAATTCAATACTAATACAAAATGGGATAGTTGACTCATGGAAGGCTAAAACGCGTATACTCATGATCTTTTGTCTCCTGTTTTCTCTGGCTGATTTAACTAAAAATGGCCAACACAGTCCAGCTATCCACGTAATTCTTTAGGATGCTTCCTCCTTACACCATTTGTCAACGGCTATTGCTCTGCATCTTTTCATATATATAGCCCTAATCACCACCCCAATCCTCAAACCAACATATACACTCTCTCTCTCTCTCTCTCTCTCTCTCTCTCTCTACAATGTCCTCCCCTTCCTCTTCTGTAATGCTTTCGGTTCTTGTGTTCACGACCATTCTAATGGCTGCCTCCGCTGAGAACTTTAACCGAGATGTCGAAATATATTTTGGCAATGAACATGCTAATATACTGAATGGCGGCAAACATCTCACGTTGTCATTAGACAATGACTGTGGCTCTGGTTTCCAATCCAAAAATAGCTACTTATTTGGAAGGTTTGACATGCATATCAAGCTTGTTCCTGGCAATTCCGCTGGCACTGTCGCCACTTTCTATGTGAGCACAAATTTTTCCCCTGCAATCACAATTCAGTTTTCTTAATTTCCACCAAAAAATTAACGCACAAAAAACTAAGTGTACGTTGGTTGGCCCGAAAAAATATTGTTTAACTAAGTTGGATCTACGCCTGAACTGCACACCTATCTGGCTTTCTCTTTTGTATAAATCTTTATCTTTTTTTTTTTGGTGCAACAATTATATGGACTTATTAATTTATTCTGACTTTCTTTTTTCTATGCATGCAGTTATCCTCGCTAGGACCAACACATGATGAGATCGACTTTGAATTCTTAGGCAATGTATCTGGCCAGCCATATGTTATCCATACCAACATTTACTCTCAAGGCAATGGTAACCGGGAACAACAGTTTTATCCCTGGTTCGATCCCACCAAATCCTTCCACAAGTACACGGTTATTTGGAATCCTCAACGCATCATGTAATGTACCCCATCCTCGGCTTTCACTTGTGTATAGTAACAAAAACAGTTTTTTCTTTTCTGTTTTTTTGAGATTTTACTCTGCTATATATGCCATTCGGCATCGTTTTTTTGTTGTTGCAAATATTCTTTAGCTTCTTAGCCACTTTCTAAAACTTCTTTCCTTCATTAAACATACAGTTTGATGGTGGATGAAAAGCCAATAAGGGTATTCAACAATAACGAAGCCATCGGTGTTCCATTCCCAAATAGCCAAGCGATGAAGGTCTACTCAAGCATCTGGGATGCGGAGGATTGGGCAACAGAAGGCGGGAGAGTGAAGACCGACTGGACGCAAGCTCCTTTCACTGCTTCCTTCAAAAATTTCGAGTTAAAAGCTTGCTCATCGGGATCATCTTCGTGTATTTCTTCTGAGTCTACCAATTCAATAACAAACACTGAAGCATGGCAAACCCAGGGATTGGACGCCGATGACCAGGAACAACTATTGTGGGTGCAGGAAAACTGTATGATTTACAATTACTGCACCGACTACGCACGGTTTCCTGATAGACTTCCCTGTGAATGCAAGCAGCCAACCTTTCAGCAGTGAGCTGTGTTCTTGGCGATCATTTTTGCCCTGAATTTGTAAATTATAAGTTCATGGATATTGTCAATTCTTTCTTTCAAATTCAATGGTATAAATAAGCACAAATGCAAGATTGAAGCCAGTTTTTCAATTATTAGATTTGTTTTTCCTTGCTGCCTTGACAGCTTCCATAACTAGATCAGAGGCGAGCATGCTGCACGTGGGAATTTCTCACAACAATCAACGTTAAAATTAAAGGTTACCACTTAGTAATTTCTTTTAACGCAAATTAGAAACCTCGCATTAACATGATTAATTTATCAAGGAAAAGTCCACTGTCAGCCCAATGGATAAACGATGAAAATCCTCTTTGACTGATAAAAGTGCATTCTTACTGGTAAAAGTGTTTGCACTCTTATCGGTCAAAAAAATTTCTTACCAATAAAAGAGTATTTTTATTGTCCACTTGGGATTATAATAGAAGGACTGATTTATCAAACGGAGAACTTTCAAGTCATATAACTAAAAAATGGATATATACCACTTACTTTTTTTTAGAATAGTAAGAGTGTGTTTGCCATAACTCTCTAGATTTTAGTAGATTTTAGTACAAACAAATAAATATAAATGTTTATCATAACTGTCGAATTATAATTAAGTTTTCATAAAAGCACTACCTACAACAGGCAGAAAATCAGCTTTTATAAAACTCAAAATCTAAAATCTGAACAGAAATGCACTCCAAATTTTTTAGGCTTTTAGACCCTGTTCCCAAAATCTAAGAATGTTTTATGAAGACTCACAATAGTTTTATAAAAATTAGAATATCAAAATTTAGTTTAAAATTTTTTCCGTAAGCATGCAGTTATTCTTCTGACAAGTTTGTCTACATATAAGGTCATCCGTAGTGGTGGAGTTAAATTTGTGTTGTTATATGACACAAAAGTGTAAAAAGTGGGTTCCATTTATGTGTTGTTATGACAAAATATGTTGTTAAGTTAATGTGTGTTGTAGTAGTGTTGTTAAAATGTTGTTAAAGTGTAAAAAAATGGTGAGAAAGAGAGCCGCGTGTCACACCATTTCTTCCGTGTCACTTCCGTGTGTCAGACCATCCCTCTTCTTTCTCTCTCTCTCTCTCTCTCTCTCTCTCCTCTTTCCTTCCTCTCTCCCGAATTTTTTCACTTTTCAAATGGGGGGCCGATTTGACTGTAACTCCTGTAACTCCTGCTGGAGTTACAGTTGATTTTTGGCGTGACTTTTGTTAACCACTGTTGGACAGTAACTACACGGTAGCTACACTACTACGGGAGAAAAAAATGAAAAAGTCAGTTAACTGTGGTAGAATCTGACTAATTTGTGGGTTTAACTCCACCACTACGGATGGCCTAACAGCAAACAACTGGGTAGTTATGCAAGTTAAAAATAAAATTTTGAAAACAATATATAGTCTTTCTGTTCCGTTTATGTTTAATTTGTACAAACTATTTGTTACCTAATTTTAGTGTAACATCATAGTTTTGATTTGATTCAGGTTTTCGATTTGACGAAATTGATTAATTTTTTCTACTGTGCTTGTATCTCGATGAGATTGGCTGGGTGAAATTTAAGTTGAAAGACGAACTAGATTTTATGCCTCCAAAAACCAATTATTTAAAAAAACTACGGTGACTAATCGAATTCAAAATATAAGTATGTATAGAGAATTTTAAAACAAATATTATACATTTTCTTTTGATCATTCTTTTGGAGTTTCTGCTTCCCATTCTTACCAAGAGTATATTCCGACTGAAGAGGTCTCTTAAGAATTTGAATATTGAAGTTTTGGGTGATATATATATATATATATATATTTTTTGGTACGTCGGAAATATATTAGAACTAAGTCAAGAGTGTCAAATAGCATCAGAAGTGCGAAGAGTTGATTACACATAGTAGCTAACATAATAAAGCCGCTGTAGACACCCCAATTTTGAACCCGAGATGCGCTCGAGCATTTCCAATGATGAAACAGACCAATCATGATTACCTGGAACTTGTGAGTTTGACTTGAATTTGATCAAAATCAACCAAACACCACCCCAAGCAACCAAAACAGCTCAAACCAACCCAACCACTGTTGAACCAAGCCAAGCCAACAATTTGCCATAAAGCACCTTGAGCGCTCAAGCCCATGGCCTTGAGCGCTCAATCCTGGGAAAGCACCTTGAGCGCTCAAGCCCACGGCTTTGAGCGCTCAAGCCCACGGCTTTGAGCGCTCAACTCTGATCCAGTCAGCAACTTGCAGAGTATCTCATCATGAGATTTTCTGCATGGGGAGCGTCTGGGATGATCTTATACGATCCTTATACGTACAATATACTCCACTAACCCCAAAAATACACCAAAAATACTTCAAAAAATACAAACCCACTCTTTCTCTCTCTTCTCTTCCCTCCCACTCACTCTATAAAAACCATTCTTCACCCCTGGTTTTAGAGGTTAACAACTCTCA
Organism: Vaccinium myrtillus; assembly: GCA_016920895.1. Taxonomy (NCBI): domain Eukaryota; kingdom Viridiplantae; phylum Streptophyta; class Magnoliopsida; order Ericales; family Ericaceae; genus Vaccinium; species Vaccinium myrtillus. Next base: position 15,148 of record JADGMU010001044.1, read on the forward strand.
CACTCCAGCTCTCAAAATACTCCAGAAAATCGATCATCTCTCTCTCTCTCTACAAAACCACCATTTTCACTATCAAAACCACTGATAAAACCACTCATCAAATCTAGAAATTTTGTTCTTGATCATCGACCAACCACATACATTGTCCAATTCGTCTACAACATAAGCTAAAACCTCCACAATCATCCATCCTCAAGCCCAGAATCAAGTTCAAACTACAAGCATTTCCGAAAGGTAGTAAAACATGTGATGAATTCACTGTTTTGGTTCATCTGAGGAAGACCAGTGAGTTCAAGCAAGTTCTTTGTACTTGTATTGAACTCACAAAGGTCTGAAAATCGTTTAAAAAGAGTTTTCAAATTTGCAGTTGCAACAGGGGTTGAGCGCTCAAGCTTCAGGCTTTGAGCGCTCAAGCCCAGTTCTGAACAGTTTCCTTTTGTTAATTTTCGTACCTTCTTTTGGTTTTGATCATCGTTTAATGTTTATCAATGTTCATGGATTTCTCCAAATAGCTTATTTGTGTCATAAAACCATATGCATGAACATTGTTTAACCATTTTATGATGATCAAAAAAATCAAAACCTTTGCAAATCATATCTTTAGGTGCAAAGGAGTGACTGAAATCATGTTCATATGTTTCTGATTGAATTCTAGAAGGTCCTGAGAATCATCGATCATCCTCTTTTAGTCATAAATTAGAAAGCCAAGTTATGGCTTGAGCGCTCAAGGTCATTAACTTGAGCGCTCAAGCTGTTCTTGAGCATTTTTTTTTATTATTCGTTGTTTCGATGATGGACCATGGTCTGGCATGCTAATAGTGTGTGTGAGTTGTTATCATAGTGTTTAGAGTCTGGATTTCTCTTTTACTTCTCTATTCAAAAGTATTTTCTTATTATTCTATGGGGATTCTACTCTCCTCTCATTCTTTTAAGGATCAATCCATCTGTTTATTTGATTTCCTTTGGAAAATGTTTGATCAATGTGGATCTGGTAAAGAATGAGAAGAGGAGCTGTAAGAAAAGAGAGTAAAATCATAGAAGCCTGGAACTGGCCTGAGCGCTTAGCCTATGGGCCTTGAGCGCTCAAGTTGGTTTGAAGGGTTTGAGCGCTCAAGCCCTTATCTTTGAGCGCTCAATCCCTATTTTGGAATCCAGTTTGCAAAACAGTTTATTTGGACCTCAATGTTTGTATTTTCTGGGATTGTTGTGTATTTTCTGTAATTTCCCATTTCTTGTAAATATTTGTAATAATTCCACTTGTTATCATCATCATCATCATTCATGTAAATCATCAAGCACAAGCATCCACTTAGTTTTATATTTTATGTTTTTCTTACTGTTTACGTGGTTCCCATCCCCGGTCCCCAATTTTGGTGAATAAATTGAATTTCAAATATTTTCAAAATCCCACAAAATGTCGAGTAGAGACCGGTTCACGGACCGGGCGAGAGTGGTGCCGTAAAACCCTTCCCCTCTCGTAACCAAACCCCCGAATCCGAGAAATCTTTGGTTTCACAACGACTAGTAAAATCTTTTTCAAAGGGCAAATGAGTCATATTTTTATCGGTTTCTCGGGTTCGGATCTAAAATCCAGGTGGCGACTCAAATAATCACAATCTTTTCGAACGCGAATCGCACCGAATCTCAATGGGCTGTCCACAGCCGCGATAGAAAAAAGCCCGATTAATCTAGGAACCTGTGGATGTTAAGGGTATCCCTTATCATGAATTCCCTTATCGCCAACGGTGGAGTATCAGTCACCACCAAATTTTCATTCTGTTCAGCTCCCAAACCAGCAAGAAAATCTGCACACGGATTTGCATTTCGATAGATATGTGTAAGGGTGCTTCCCGTTCGACTTAGCAGGTATTTCCCATCGTTTATAATGTTGCTTTGAGGGTGATTAGCCGTAGCTCCATCATTGAAGAATAGCACAGCCGTTTGAGAATCAGACTCAATCTGGACAATATATATTTAGACCTTTCTCCAATATAATTGTTAACCCTCTATATAGATGCTCCATATTTCCGTTTCCAAGCTCGAGCTCGCTGCACTCTACATGGTCAACGATATCCTTCAAGTCAAAGGAAGTCAACATGGTCAACAGTGCCGTGCGGCACTCAACTATTATGTACGGTGCCCATTTTCGCTAAAAAGTCAAGTTATTCATCAAATTACACCACACGGCAAAGTCAAGTGTACTGCGCGGGACTCTGGGAGTGCCGCACGGCATTGTCATGCATCAGATTCACTTTTTCAGAACTTCCAGTAGCCCAAATTATTGACAAACGTATCCTCTGTTCATCATGATTTCTTGCAAGCAAAAAAGGCTAGCAATCTTAGCCCACAACACCTTTTCTTGGCCGGCACATTTACTTGGAGGCTACGTCGATCTCGGCTATAAATGCTGAGATGTCCAGGAGAAGCAGAGACGATCGAAAACCATGGAAATATTCCTCTAAGCTCTGTCAAATTCTACCCCTGTTGTAATTCACCCATTACTACTACCTATAATCTCCAAAAATTAATCCTATACTCTCCCAAAGCAATCCCAGTTGAAACCCGTAAGCCTTCATACTCTGTTTCGGTCGAAATTGTGTTTCGGTCACCCTTGTTCTCACTAAGCCCAGAACCAAGTACCCCCATTACCATATCTCAGCAAGGCCGGAGGTGCAACAAAGGCCGTAGCCGAAGCTAGAAGTTCAAGAAGGGTGTTATTTCCTAAAGGTTTCGTTCGAAGGTAGTATCTCAGTTTCTTGAGCGAAATCCATTGTTTCGGTAGTCTGAGGGGTGGAATCAAATCCAAGATTGTTCCCTACTACCTCCCTTAATTGGGTCTGGTTCCAATGGAGCTTGATAATCCGAAGTCTCCTATTGATCAACAACATCCGTGAATGTGCCGTATGGTGAAATTACTACACTATATGGCGTAATCAATTGAAGAGGAAAATTTTTAAAACAAAAAAATGAGTTTTTTTATCTCAAATAATCAAGTTTTTATGAAGTTATGCATCACAAATATGTTCTCATTTCTTCTCTGTTGAAAATCAAAAGTTTCAAACTGTTTGCCAAACAAACTGTGCCGCACGGCACTCTGACTGTACCGCACGGTACACATGGGAGTGCCGCACGGTACACTTTTTTTTAAATCCGAAATTTTAAATCATTTTCTTTAAATAGCAGTCACTACAACAAATTCTTGATTTTGCTACGAAAATTTTTGTCACTCTATGTTAGTTTTTTGTCACTACAAAGTTATAGTGACAAAATATTTTTGTCGCCCTTTTGTCACAACAAACCCGTAGTAATAAGTTTGTTGTGACAAAATTTCACACTCCTCGTTGTTGTGACAAAATTTCAAACTTGTCGCAAGAAACCAAAAATTATGGTGACAAAAAGAGGTTCTCACAAAAAGTCACTAGTAGTGACAAAATATTTTGTCACAATGTGTAATTTTTTTGTTGCCATGATGCAGAGCTTTGTCACAATAAAGTATTTCTACGAGGCATAAAAATGTTATGGTGACAAACTATTTTGTTGCAAAAACTTAAGTTTCGTCTTTAGAAAGCTATTGAGACAAAACGAACTTTTTAGAATTGGTATTTTAATTTTGTCATTATAAACTTGTGGTGAGAAAATACCCATTTTTTCACAAAAAAAGGGGAATAATAGTCCAATTATTTTGTCACAACATCATCGAAATTCCATCACAATAAGATGAGCAACTGTGAAAAAGAATAATTATCGTCATAATTATGGTTACGTTCTTCCAACAAACCGTTTTGTCACTACAATCCAATTATTATTTTGCGAGGGACATGGTATTGTGACAAAATTTGACTAAAAAGTCATTGTTATAAATATTTTGTCACTACTATAAATCCGCAACTGCATAAACTATATATAGTACATAATCAACAATCTCATAACTTCCATTCAGTAAACACAAATAAATCCTGAATGTTAAACAAGTATTTCCTACAGAGACATTTGTGCAAAAGCAACCTATGAAATGGTCATTGACCATAATCATATATGATGATTGCTTTAAGTACTAAAACCCTAAATCCACCAATTTAACTTACGGACTTGAATTCACCGCCAAATCTAACACGTGGACTTGAATTCATCTTTCGACATGCAGCCATTCCTTCAAAGTTTTCAACCACCTGCAAGAAAAAGAGTAAATGAAGGTAACAACCTTGAAATAAAAGATATTTAATTAAATAAATCATTTGAGAGAAACTATAAACCTGCTAGAAGCCAGTACAATAACAATGTATTTGGGCATCAAGCTCAGGCTTCAAGGTAGCTAACCAATTCATTACTAGCATCATCTATCCTATACAGGAAAAATTGGTATTCATTTGTATCACCAACTTACTTTGACATACTTTAGAACAAAATCTGCAGATGCAAATTTTCTTAAATGAGCAAACATTCTGTTCACAAAGTCATGTGAAAAAAATACAGACAATCGTAACTAATTGCCTACGAGGCTTAATTTATGAGTAGGTACAACATGACATTATATTTTAGGTTTTGGGCTTCATGTACGTACTGCCTAACAATGAGAAGACACGTTGTTTAATATTGAGACTGAAAAGCTTGGTCTAGAACTTAATCAGAAAACCAAGTAGTTACACACTTGTACTGGATTTATAAGCTTCATGGCTTGACAGTTCATAACATGAAGAATGCACACCACCAAACAAATTCTTATCATAGTCATCGGACATACCCCATGGCATGGACTAAGGGACACTTGTCCTCCTTTCCCTTAGTTGTTCCCATTGTACAATAGTTGTTTACGTTAATAATTCAAGTGTCTATGCTATGTTAGCTAACATTTCTACCTGTTTTAGTCAAGCTAAGACAATCTGAATAGGCCATTGCACATAAAACTCTTGGAGAAGGACAAAAGAAGAGAGGCCATTGAACAAAAAACTCTTGGAGGAGTACAAAAGAAGAAACCAAAGAGTGCTCTATTGCTTTTATACCAAGCCAAATGAAAGAATTAAATGTTAGAGTTCAAAAGCAATGCGTGAGTCATGAACTTGATTTGGAATATTTGACGTTTAATGAAGTCCATTACTCTCCATTTCATTATGGTTGAATTGCTGTGTCCCCTACCTGATTCCTTTTCCTGATCTTTGGTTCTTGCAAGCATTTGGAGGAGGAAGCCAAGTTCTAGTGTAACTCCTAGCCAAACCTATGGAAACAAAGAAAAAAAGAAAAGGTAAAAGTAAAAGGAATTCATTTCCCATATGAGAAAACCATTAAACTTCTTTAAAAAATCCACACACTACTCGAACAATAAACATACCACCGACCATATTTTCCGAACAAATGACAAAAACTAGGCTCCGATGGAAAACACTTCAAGTTTTGATCAATTAACGGAATTACTTTAGAAATTGAGTTTTAGGAAGTTCTCCTTCAATCGTAATAGAATCCACAGCCTACATGTAATATATTACCAGAGAGAGATAACGGCGTCTAACCCCAATGATCACTGATCCATAGGGAGGGAAACGAAATTGGAGTGAAAATAAGAGAGACAATGAAGGGAGGGAAACGAAATTGGAGTGAAAATAAGAGAGACAATGAACCTTCTCTCTCTAAGGAGAGTTTTCTTAGGGTTTTTCCCTACCCCATCTCTTTCCACCGGCGCCATCTACCTCTGCCACAGCCATCCCCTTTCCTCACTCCTTCCTCTTCCCCTCATCCTTCCTCACCTCGCCCTCCACAAATCGAACCCCTGGGGAGGTGGGGCTGCCGCCTCTCGGCCCTACCTCCCCCTCATCCCCGTCGCCCACCACTCTCTTTCAACTCTCCGTCATTTGAAACCCACCCTCGCCCACCACCGCCCAGTCGCCTCTCCCATACTACAACTTCTTCCGCCCCTTTCCATTTCACTGCTCCGGTTGGGCTTTGATGACGCCGAGGTGAACTAGGGTGGCTCGGGCCCCTCCGGTGAATAAGAATCCAGATCCCGCAGGCGGCGGTTATGGTGTCCATATTGTGGTTCTCTCCGGAGTAGCAGCTTGTCTTGGCTTGGAGTAACTCGGTGCGGCTCAGTATGGGTAACTCGGGTAGCGACTCGTCTTGGCTTGGAGGAACCCGGCGTGACTCAGTATGGGTAACTCGGGTAACAACTCGTCTTGGCTTGTGGTAACTCGGTGAGACTCAGAAGGGGTATCTCGGGTGACCCTTGTTTTCTTAGATCTGCTGTAGTTGTTCTTAGTTTATTTGTGCTTGGTTTATTTTCTGTTTTGCTTGCTTGATCGGGGACCGGAAGTCATGGCCGCCGTGGACGTGGGGGGCCGCCTATGCCCAATGAGGCATACCCGCGTCCAGAGCCTCGCGTGACAGCGGAGGTTCTCGTCCTTTTTTCCTCTCTCGGCGGCGTTGGGATGGCTGTACGGTGGAGGTTTTTCTTCACCAACAGTTGTTGATGGCGTTAAGCTTTTGTGATTTCCATAGTCCCTGATTCGGGTAAGGCTTTAGTTAGTTTCGAGAAGTTACAGATTTCAGCTGGGGCTATCAATGTTTGGATTGAGCCGTAGATAGTTACTATTGAAGTTTGGGTAGGACCCTATGCATTGATCCTCTTATGGATCTGCGTCTGTTTTGCAGTATGTGTCTCAGAGCTCCATGCCCGTCGTGGCTTTTGTGGTGTGCTCGTGCCCGAGCCTAAGTAGTATCAGTTCTTTCCGCGTTTGTTTTGAAATCTTGTATGCGCCGGACGGCTTGGCTTTCGGGCCTTTATTTATGAAATGAATGACTTCCAGTTCAAAAAACGAAATTGGAGTGAAAATAGCCGCTTCATCCCATCATCGTGTTTGAACAGAAAGCAATTACGTGGGGTCTGCTTCGGGAAGACTCCTGCACGTCATGGGGATCTTATTCCTCATGTTCAAAGGAGTGTTGGTTATGGGTTTCTATTCCCTTTTTTCATTTTTTTTTAACAAAGAAAATGCGGTGAAAACCAATACTCTCCATCATACAATGCGTACCAACCATGGAGGTATCAATTCGTGTGTGGGATCCATTTCGGTGTCTCGTACAAATAAACCAAGCCATTTGTTAACTTTACAATAAGTTTTTGAGTGGTCATATATATAAAAATTAGCTCAATTAGATAATTGTACGTGTTTGATTGAACTACCTAACTTTTCTTCAAAATTCATTCACAATTCAAGATCCTAATTTCTAAATAAAAAATTGAAAGATTGAATCAAACTGTTATAGTCATTAGATTGATCTAATTTTTTACGAAGCTCGTCGAACATTTGTTATTAAATTAATGAACGGCTTAGATTATTTTTGTGAGACTTTGAAGTGCCCCCACACCTCCATCGATACAATGTAGCCCCATGTTCAATATCTATAGTCTAGTCGAGGACGAAAATTATTCCTTGCTAAATGGTTTTTTTTTAAAATTTTTTAGTCTAGTCATGGACTAATTTGGATCCAGAAACAGTCATCATGAGTTACTCAATTGTCAACGGTGAGCCTATGGTGATGGACAATGATGAAGATTTGGCGTCGTTGACCGATCTAGCGCAAGCTAGGTCATTAAACGATATTGAGGTCGTTGTTGAAGATGGGTCCTTGGAGTTTACAATGACTGAATCAACACAAAATTCGGTTCAGTCAACCGGTCAGACGTCACAATCCAGAAAAAGGGTTATGATATCAAATGTGGAGGACACTGAGATGGTAACACCATCCTTTGTAAGTCACAAAAAATGAGTTTTAAAGTCTGCAGATTGGGTTTATGGTATTAAAGGTGTTGGTCTGGCATTTGTGGGTGGTGTGGTAGAATTTCGTTACGTTCTGCGCAAGTACTGCATCGAACGGGGATTTGAGTATGTCCTTGTAAAAAATGACAAGCAGCGCGTGACAGCGCATTGTAAAAACAGGAAGGGGGAGAAGAAATGCATGTGGGAAGTACATGCATGGGAGGGTGTTTGAACCCAACGGTCATTTCTATATCCGTACATTTCGGGATGAGCATAAATGTGGTGCCGTGTTGAGGACCACGAAGAATCCCCGAGCCACCTCGGATTTAATTGGTAGTCTGATTGTCGAAGATTTGAGGGCCAAATCCAAGAGGTCAGCTTCTGACATAATTACCGAAATGAAGAGGGAGTACGGTATGGACGTTTCATACCACCAAGCATGGTGGGCCGTGGAGAGGGCGAGGGGGGATGTATTCGGGGATTTCAAGAATTCATTTTCTAGCTTGAATTGGTATGTCCGTGAAGTTCTGGTCACAAATCCCGGTAGTCACATTGTATTGGAGGTCGACGAGGAGTCAAAACGGTTCAAAAGGTTGTTTGTGGCTTTCCGTGGATGCATTGATGGGTTCAAACACTGTAGGCCATCCTTTTTCTTGACGGTACATTTTTGAAAGGAGGCAAAAAGGTCAGATGTTTGGCGCAACCAGTAAAACCGGTAACGAAGGTAATTTTTTTTTTTATGGTACCTTTGTGTTCTATCTGTTGTATTAGTAAATGGTTTGTTAATTTTTAATTGAGTGTGGTTTGATAATACTGCATCTTGAGCAATGATAGTGTCAATGTGTATTGAAGGGTTTTACAATTTTAAATTGAGTATGGTTTGATAATATTGCATGTTGAGCAATGGTATTTAAAGTTGTAGTTATGGTTTGATAATATCCCACGTTCACTGTGTTTTTTTATTTTCTGGTTTTTTTACTTTTATGGGGGTTCTGAATCTAGAGAACTTCCTCTCTCTATTTTTAGACAGAGAAGCTCTCAACTGGTACTCCTCTCACTTGAAATCTGTCGTCTAATGACATGTTATATGTATTGCTATATCTATATCATAACATGGAGTTCTAAATTTCTTTCTCCGATGGTGAGGCAAAATGTATGCTATATTTGTCAAATTTACGTGTATGCATATCATTTTTCGATTACTTATATCTTTTAATTCATAATTTTTTTACAACTTTAAAATTTTTGTTTAATATAACCCATTGAGAATTATCAAACGAAATTCATATTGCATACATTAAAAGGTCGGGACAGCTGACTTAAGGTGATGGCGGAGGATCACGAAGCTGTACCAGGAAATGGCTTCAACCGGGTTTTCTCTGGTCGATAACTTTGCTCCGGTAAACAAAGACCAACAAGAGCAGCAGCAGTACCATCACCAACCTCTCCCTTCTCCTTTACCAAAAACAAAACCCACTCTTTCCCTCCACCATAGCCCATCATTCCCTTCCCGTCCACAAAATTTATCAAAATTTCACCAAACACCACCCCTCTAACCCTTCCGTACACTATCAATCGGGCCAGGAGGAGTAAGATTTCACAGGGGTTTCGTGAGATCATCATGGGTTGAGTTCTCGCCGCTCAAATCCAGATCTATGGCCATCGGAGGATCTGCAAGCTTAACCACTTTCATACTCGGACTCCCTGGGCCGAGGGCTTTCTTTCTCTTCAGGCCATCCACTTTCCAGCGTAACTTTTCCGGCGACTTTCCGGCGGCGTCGCCGGAGCTTCTACTGGTTTCCTTTCAAGTTGGGTTTTTCTCTGCTATGGTCCACTCTGCGTTGAGGTATCTTTCTTCTCCTTCCTTGATCGTCTGGGTTGCCGCTTCTTGGTGTCGTTTTTCTTAAGTCTGGCCGGTTTCGCTGGTTCTCTGCTGTTAGTTTCCTTTTGATTTCTTAATGAGATGGATAAGCTTGTTACTCTCTTTATCGATAATTTACCGGAGAAATCATCTCATTGGTGGTTAAGGAAAGTTTTCAACAATTATGGTTCGGTAAGGGATGCCTTTATCCTTGCCAAAAGGAGCAGTAAGACAGGAACCAAGTTTGGATTTATCAGGTATGATTGTTCCGTTTCTGCTGATATGGCTATCTTCAGAGCCAATGGTATGGTGGTGGACGACATGAAACTGGTGGTCAAATTGGCTTATTTTGACAAAAGGAAGCTCCCTCAACATCCTTTGCATCGACCTCAGAATAGGGTGTTTTGTGCTAAACCTAGTATTTTAGGGGACAAGAGGAAGAATGAGTTTCTTAATAAGATTGTTGGCCATCAGAGATCTTATGCTCAAGCTCTCAATGGGAGTGCTATGGATTTGGGAAACAGCAAGGAAGTTAAGCCTTCTCTATCATTCCAACCTTCTGTGAATGGGTGGCTTTGTAGAAGTGTTGTGGCGATGCTTCACAAAATGATTTCAGTTGATGATCTTCGGATTCAACTGCATATGGAGATTGGTGGAGACATTCAACTCAAGGCATTGGGTGGAATATATATTCTGATTACCTTTCCTAACTTAGCTCTTATGGAGGAGATGATCAAGAAGGATTGGCACAAACAATGGTTTGGAAGCATTAAAGCTTGGAATGGGGAGGCAGCTAGTATGGAGAGACTAGTTTGGGTCTCATGCTTTGGTGTTCCCCTTAACATTTGGAATATTGATACTTTTAAAAGGATTGGAGGTCAATGGGGAGATTTTATAACAGTTGATAAGGATACTTTGAATGAATCTTCTTATGCACTAGCCAAGATTCTTATCGCGACTTCGTCACAATCTAAGATTGATGAGGAGATTTGCTTGGATTTAAATGGGAGGTTTTACATGGTTAGAGTTATTGAGGAGTTTTCCAGCCGTGTTCCCTTCTCCTTTCCTCCTCCTTCTAAGCATATTGAGGGAACTCAAGTTCGTCCGAGGTCAAACGCGGATGATGTGGTGGTGGATTCTAATTCAGATGATGAAGATTATGTGTCCAACAGTGTTTTAGAAGTGGATGAGAAATATGAAGCGTTTAGAGCTAGTTTGCCGGATGTCGAAGTGGGTGAGGAGTCTAAGATTGATGGGTGTTCTTTGGTAGGCAATTTGGCCTTGGAAGATGGTGAAGTTGCTATTGAAGATTCAACTGCATTTTTAGATGTTGACACAGTGATTCATGAACCGGATACGAATGTAGGAGAGACAGATGGAGGCTTCTGGAATCTTTCAGAGGTGGGTTTTTTAAATCAAGAGGTGGAGGAAATGGTTGAGCTCAATACTTCACAGTTTAATCCTATCCAGGGCATCCAGTTAGTTGTGGACCTTAATCATGCAAAGGAAGCTAAGGATAATGGAAAGAGAAAATGGAAGCAGAAATCAATTGAAGAGCTGTTGGGCTTTCCTAAATCCAAGAAAGGAGGGAAGAGGAAGAAGCAAAGTTGTGTTACTCTTAGATTGGATACATTTTTTAGTTGGGAAATTGTTCCTGATTCTTTGGGAAGGAAAGCACTAATAGCAAATGGAAACTTGGTTCACCTTAACGAGGCTTGTATTTATGGCTATTAGTAAATTCATGGGAGAAGACTATTTGGGTGTTGATGATGAATTGTTGAGAAATATTATGAGAATGGAAGCTTTAAGAGGATGAAGAAAGATATAATAACAAGTATTTAAAAGGCTCCTAGGCATGAAGTTTGACTTGTGTTTTAGGGTTATCGGGATGGGTGTTTTTCCTTGCGGGCGGAGTTTGTTTTGTTGTAGGTGGGTGCTTGTTTGTGGGTGCTTGTGCGGAGTTTGTTGGTTGTTGTAGGTGGGTGCTTGTTTGTGGGTGTTGTTTTTTGGGGTTTTGGTTGGTGTCTTGCCAATCTTGGTGTGTGTTTTTCTTCTCCCTTTTCGGGTCCAGTCGAGTTTGATAGGCGGTGTTTGGGGGTGCCCGATTGGCATGTTCCTGCTCCGTTGTGTCTTTCTCGTCTTGGATCCCTTTAGTCTTTGTAATTCGTTTCCAAAGATTAATAAAATCTTTTTACTTTCAAAAAAAACATTAAATATTTAAAAAAGTAAATAATCTTTTGAGATGTCGTGAATAGTGAAAATAGACAAGAAATTTGGGACGGAGGAAGTAGTTTTGAACTACATACAATTTCCCTAATTAAATACTACTCCTGAATACTACTCGTCCTAGATTTCGGAATATCCACCCAGGGAAGGCTAAGCACGGCCCAAGCAAACGCGACATTTGACAAAAAGGTGTTCAACTAATAGAGTTTTGTTTTAAAACTGTCTTGATTTTTGTATTCACACTTTTTTTTATGTGATATATATTATATTGTGAAATGATAATCTATCATGGTTTTTGGAAAAAACTTAATTTTTGAAAAAAACTAGTTAATAGAACAACCCCTTAACTCAACCATTTGTCAACGGTCATCTCATTTATATATCCCTCCTGACAACCCCAAACATCTAAGCATCAAGCCCACATACAATCCCCTCTCTCTCTCTCTCTCTCTCTCTCCCCAACGTCCTCCCTTTCATCATATGTAATGCTTGAGGTTCTGATATTCAAGAACAGTCCAATGGCTGCCACGGCTGAGGACTTTGACCAAGATTGCCAAATCACTACCAAGTTCTAGAAAGTTCACGATGCTATAAAAACATTGGAAGACAAGAAAAAATATATTTTTCGTCTTCGGTAAACGTTTTTCAAATCTGATCTATATTCATATGCTTTTTTAATTTCTCTTGTCAAACGGAAACGATCAACTAAAAAATTTTGACCCGAATCTAATACGAATTAAGAAAAAATGACAGAAAGGTACTTGTAAATTTATCCAAACGGCTTACAACTATTTTTTATTGATTACAAATGAAACAACACGCTTGGATTTTCCAACATGTTCTTTTGTCGTACTTACCCAAGATACACCCCAAAGATATTCTTAACCAATTTTACCAAAAATAAAACAGACTGAATCAATGGCAATCAAAGTGGGACGAACAGAATTTTCGAGACGGCAGATCCACAACCATTTTTTCTGTATGTTGAAATCTATCTTGATAGACTTCAAGATACGACATCTTTCTCATCAAATGGTGGAATACTGTGCACACCGTTGGATGAGAGAAACTTTGCAATCGTCCTTGGGACAAATGGTGGGCACATAAACGATCTCATCGCAGCCATCCGATCTGTGTCGCTTGAAATCCACCAACGTTGTGAACATGGCGATGAACAAAACTAGATGGTTGATAGCGTACCTCTGGCCCACACACTGGTGTGCACCGGCTCCAAACACCAGAAAGTTCTTTCTATATACCTGGTCTTCTTTCCTTTCTTCCATGAACCGGTCAGGGTCGAACCGGTACGGGTCAACAAACCCCTGAAATGAAGACTCGTATACTGACGGGAAAACAATAGTTCCCTTCGGAATTGTGTATGCCTCCGTTAACTGGAAGTCTTCGCCTGCAATGTGAGGCACTAAAGTCGCCGGAGCACGTATTCTTAACACCTCACGAGCCACAGCCTCTGTATACTTCATCGCCCGCAGATGATCTGCCGTAATCGACGTGCTCGATTCCGGTGACCATATTCCGGCGACTTCACTGCGGACCTTGGCAAGGATCTCAGGGTGGGAGTCGAGGAGCGTCACCGCCCACAACAAAGACGACGTCGAGGCATCCTGCGAGGCGAATAGGAAATCGAACAAGTGCCCGCCTATCTCTTTGCTACTTGTGTGCGGCGGCGGAGGAAGTCCTGCTTCTGCCGCTACCTTGATTTCCCTCAGGATATCCTGCATCCAGTAATCGATCAAGCAAGTCGGCTCACTGACACCGTCCTTCATCTTCTTCTTACTCTCCTCGGCGCAAACAGCTAATGTGTCGACGAGCCTCTTCACTGCCAACCTTGCTTCGCGAAATGCAAACCCCGGTAGATCAATAGGGAGCTTCATTAACCCTACATTGAACAAGTTGTAGTCAAAATTGAATCTCTCCTTGGAATCGCCAGTCAAATAAGGTCCGACGAATACAGTCTGCGACGTGGCCAGATTCATGTAGCGACACAAGAGGCGGAGGCTAATTATTGGCAGCGTTTTATTACTAGCACTTGAGGAGGAGAGTTGCAGCCAGTGGTTCAGGTGTTTGGCTATGAGTTTTTGCTGGATTGAAATGTAGGTGGAGAGGGCTTTGGGGGTGAAATTGGGAGCAATTAGGCGGCGGAGGTCCTTGTGGTCTTGACCGAACATGTAAATCATGTTGTGCTCGCCGAAGAGCTTTTTACCGAATGGGTGGCCGATGAGGTGGAAGGCGTCAGGACGGACGTTGACGAAGATTTTGTGGGAGAGGTCGGTCGAGCGGACGAACACCACGAATTTGCCGAGGATGTAGTTGGCGGAAATGCCCAAGGGGGATGTTTGGGCCAGCTCCGACTGAACATCCCAGAACCGGGTCGGGTTTCGGACAAGAGATACGGCGTTTCCCAAGAAGGGGAATATCAATGTGGGACCCGGGATTGAGCTCTTCTTCTTCAAGTAAGAGACTTGTTCGAGGAAGACCAGGAAGAGTACTAAGACAAGGTACGGTGCAAATGAGGAGAGAGTGGCCCAGATTGATGATTCCATTTTGCACTTTAGTAAGAGAGAGAGAGAGAGAGAAGAGAATGTGGGGGCTCAATAGGGGAAAAGCGGGAAAGAGATGGAGATGGAGTTTTTATTGAAAAGGCGGGTTTTTCAGGAGCTACGGGAGAACAATTGGGGCTCAGTTCCAGGGTTCCAGCTGGGCATGCAATTAATGGAGGATTATGTGGTATGCATATCACCTCCATATATATATATATATAGGTACTTCCTCTCTCTCCCTCGACTCTAGATACGTGGTTGCGTGCAAACACAAACAAAGTTTGAAATAACAGCTCCGCGACATGTAACGGTTAAGGTTTTGAGTGTAAAAGTTTCCGTAGTATCGAACGTTACATAACCGGAATCGGGTGTCGCAATTGTTAATATTTAAAAATCATTTTGTGACACAAAACTATTTAAATTGCTTAAATAACCTGTAATGGTCAAGTATTGTTAACCGGTCTGTGAATCAGATACGGACCGATATGTAATGGAACCAGGTCGATACGCATCCGATTTTTCCACTCACAGTATACCGGAGTATAACAATTTCGGAAAACTCAAAAACCTTTAGATAAAGACCGATACGTTACGTAACTGTAAAGTATTTAAAAACATGCTTAAGGTATTTCAAAATGACGTATTGGACTTCATAACCAGTCGATTTTACATGATAGCATAAGATACAGATTACGTATATAAATTCTCATTGACCTTAAGTTCTTAACCAATGCAACTTGTACTTCACTTTGTTTGTCAAAAAAAAAAAATATTACCATTGCTTTCCTATTTAGTTATGTAGTTATCTAAAGAAACAAAGTCTGTTTTTGTTCTTGCAATCCAGACAGAGTTTCAATTAATTGACGCACGCACATATGTTTTCTCCATCTTCAAGAATCATACCCATAACTTTTCAACCATAATTTATACGAATATGATTAAAAAAAAGAAACCTTTGTTATTGTTACTATCAATGGAGGATCATGTCGTGTTCATATGTATTATTCAGTGCTCTTGGAGTACTATCGTGTGGTGCTTCAAAAAAAATTTCACCACATATTTATGTAGGAGGCATGCACTTTTTGATGGGACTCATGCACACACAAATGTGTAGTGAAGAATGCCCCAAGAACATCACGTGGCGATGCTCTAGCTATGACCAAATAATTAATCATTTCTCGTGCATATGACCTCCGTATATGCATTCCGTCCTCTTTCCCTCTCCTGTTTAGAGTCCTGGTACGATACATGAAAGAAAAAAAAAACATGAAAACACATTCGACGGCTGAGATTTTTTTTTTTTTCATATATCGTTCCAAGGCTCAACAACGGAAAATGTTTGATACATAAAAAAATTAAAATAAAAATTAATAAAATGCCTTTCATGTATCAAACACTTTCCGTTGTTTTAATGACTAAGATAGGTGGTCGCGTGCAAGGTAGGCCCTCATATTTCTAAGGCTTAAATACTTGTTTGGTCCCTACAAAATAGCCTCTGTTTCAATTTCGTCCTCATAAAATTTTCTGTTTCAATTTTACCCTTACATTTTTCGCCGAAGTTCAATGTTACCCTTTCCATCCCAAATGGACGGAAAAGCTCTGATGTGGCTGACGGATTGATGAGCTGGACAAACCCCCTAATGTTATACCCAGATCCAAACACTCACTCTCTCTTTCTCTGGACAAACACCCTTCTCTTATACTCAATCCAAACACTCACTCTCTCTTTCTCTCACTCCCTCTTGATCCCCATGTGTCTGCACATCCCCAAACGTAAAGTGCACTCCAGCAGCAAACTATAAACCCTAAAAATCCCGGATGGCTTCAAGCTCATACCACTCGTCCTCTTCCTCAACTGGTGGTCATGGGTGGCCAAATTGCAAATGTGGATCAAAGGCTGTTATGGAAACTTCATGGACAGATGACAATCTAGGAAGAAGATTTCTTGGATGTCGTCACTACCAGGTAAGTGAAATTTGTTAGACCTTTGAATCCTGTAATCTATTAGATGAATCAATTCTTCCACTCTATTCTTTTGATTTGGCCGAAATTCCTCCATTTGTAGGAAGGCAGAAAATGTAAATTTTTCGAGTGGGTGGATGATGAAATCTGTAAGCGTGGGAAGGCTGTGATTATTGCTCTAAGGAATGAAAACATAAAGCTAAAATTGAAGATGAAGCAGTGTACTGCAATGGAGATGAAGATGGAGGAGCATGTTACAATGGAAAGCAAAGTGAAACAGTATGAGAAAGATCTTGAAACCATGGAACTGAGGGTGCAAAAACTTGTGAAAGAGGAAAAATTCTGGAAATCCAGCACTTGCATTGTGGTTGTGCTATTGGTGGTCTGTCTGTCTAAGTTATGGGCTGTTTAGGGTAGTGGAAGATTGCAAAGGGTATTTTGTAGGCTCCTAATATGTAATGTCTGGGCTAAGTGGTTGTGTGAACAATGTTTTTGAAGTACCTATTGTAAAATGTTGATGGCAATGAATGGACCATATTTTGTTATGTCAATGTGTCTATGTGAGTCCTACAAGCAAACACATGAAAGCAATAAAATACAGCCCATTAACAGTAATATTGAAATACATTAACCAAGTCTGGCCATTAACATTTAGGCTAACAGTTATGCCAAAGAAAGTCATAATCAAGTCTGCATTACAACATAATAGCCAAACTAACTAGCTAACAAAATAATACTAGTGGGCCTCCATAACAGCAATGACATGTTTGCAGAGGCCAAAACAAAAAAACTTAGCATAAACCTATTTAAACCCCTTGGACGGATTGTTGGATGGGTCACTGTGGGACATGAACATCACTGAAGTCATACATGTCTTTCAACAAGACATTGCTCACCCTTGATCTTTTCAACCCAGTCTTTGGGCCTGCCATGGTCGACTTCCTCATTTTGGGTTGGCCACATTTGGCATGGAGCATTGTGTGGGCACATCACTACATGGGGCAGTGGGACACTGAGACACATTTTGAATGGAGCACTATGTGGGCACACCACTGCATGGGGCACTGGGACCTCCTTTTTGACCTCTTTTTTTGGCTGCACTTGGACCACTTTTCTTGGCTGCACGTGGAGCATTCTTCTTGGCTGCACTTGGACCACCAATTGGACCACTCTTCTTGGCTGCCACAGTTCCACCACTTTGGCCAGTCTTGTTGCCTGCCCCAGTTCCTGTCTTCTTGCCTGGCCTACGACCTTGCACCTATTTATAAAATCCATTAGTATAGAAAGGGATAACACATGAGCAATGTTGTAAAACAGCTGTAAAAATGGTAGCTTTCTTTGTTGAGTTGAAGATTCCCCAGGCAAGTCTTTATTGCCTCCAACCACTCCCTTACAAGTTCTCTTATTGTGGCTAGTCCTTCCACATCTCTTGCAAACCACAATGGTGCCACTCCTTTCTTGGGTTCATCTGGTTCTCTCCTTCTAACTTTCTTTGGCCTTCCAGTTGGCCTCCTTTGAGGTGGTGGCAAGATTGGAGGCAGCCCTGTTGATTTCCATAAGTAGGACCCATTTGTTGGGTAAATCAATGGGGCATAAACTCTCTTATAAGTTTCCACCTTGTAGTCGTCACTGGTGTAGTCCTCTACACTCTGTTTGTTGAAGTGGATTGCAGAGATTGCATGCCCACAAGGCACACCACTTAAATTCTCAGTTTTGTCAACAGGTTTGAAAACTTCAAATTTTGATAAGTACAGTGTTTGATTTTGTTCCTGGTTGTCCTCATTTTCTGTATCAGATTCACTCCTCCCACTGTTAAGCTCCTCACTCTCATAATCAGACTTCATTCCCCCCTCATGCACTTCATTAGCCCTTGCTTGGTTGTCCTCATTCTCCCTCTTATTGTCACTGTCAAACAACTCATTGTGGACCTTCCTCCCCTCAATCTCATCCTGGGGTGCAACATATTTGTCAAACCTCACATCATCATAACTGCTATCATCACTTAGGGGGTAGTCTACATCTATCACACTATCATCAGTATCACTATTGTAATACACATTCTCCTTACCAATGTCTTCATCAACTTCTACATCCTTCATTCCAACATCAGCTTCTGCATTTACATGTACTTGTTCATCCATTTCAGGGGCAGGTAAGGACAGATTATCCACCACTGATTCTACATCCTCAATGACAAGTTCTACATAAACCTCTATCTGGTCATGTCCCCTAACACACTCTGTCATATGCATTGCATCCCTGCCATTTCCAATTACTCTAAGACCCTCCAACAACCCAAGCCCAGGAATTTTATACCACAACATCCTGTGCTTATTGTAACCAAGCCTACGTACTATGTCTTCAACCTCTAACTTGGACCATAGATCATAATCACAAGCATCTACATGGTTCACAAATCCATCCACATAACGAAGAGGGTTTTCAACAAAATGACCTCCGTGGTGTATCTCACAAGTGAACAAACGATCATCCATCTAAAAAATACATAACAAAATCAAGGCAAAAGTCAATGTGTAAACAAAGCCAACAACTTGGGACCACCACTCATGCATGCAAAAGCCGACATTCTTACCTTGTGTCTACTTGTTCGTCATGTTGATCTCGCCAACATTCGTCTTCCTTGGGATATGCAGACACACGGGGATCGAGAGGGAGTGAGAGAAAGAGAGAGTGAGTGTTTGGATTGAGTATAAGAGAAGGGTGTTTGTCTAGAGAAAGAGAGAGTGAGTGTTTGGATTGAGTACAAGAGAAGGGTGTTTGTCCAGAGAAAGAGAGAGTGAGTGTTTGGATCTGGGTATAACATTAGGGAGTTTGTCCAGCTCATCAAACCGTTAGCCACATCAGAGCTTTTCCGTCCATTTGGGATGGAAAGGGTAACATTGAACTTCGTCGAAAAATGTAAGGGTAAAATTGAAACATAAAATTTTATGAGGACGAAATTGAAACAAAGGCTATTTTGTAGGGACCAAACAAGTATTTAAGCCTATTTCTAATTGAATGTAACGTAGTTGACTTAATAACCGATGGATTAGGTTGTCCGGAATTGTGTAAGAAAAAGATTTTTAATCTTAACTGGTTCCTTCACCTTCCAGTTTCGTTTCAAAAAATATCACTGTTGATTTAGATTATGCATAGGTTTAATATTAACATATGCAGCTTGTGCTTCACCAGCCCATTTGCTTTTGGTAATTTTCACTGAGACCCCTGAGGTTTTCCTTATTGACATATACGTCCACCCTGTATTTATTTTCATTTTTTTATAAAGCAACAAGAAATTTTATTAATTAATGCAATGATTACAAAGATTAAAGGGAACAAATGAAAACGGCATCACAACGAGATACTAACATCCCAATAGTTTGGCACCTTAGCCCCTCGACAATCACATACCACATCTAAAGGTATCAAACGGGCCGGGCTGGCACGGGCACGGCACGAATACACGTTTAAATGTGGCACGGCACGAGCACGGTTTTAGATCGGCACGGCACGGAACTGGGTCGGGCATGGTAGGGGCACGGCACAGAAGTGGGCTAGACGCGGCACGGCACGGCACGGCCCAAGGAACAACACAACAAATACTAATTTTTAATGTAACAAAAAAAAAATTAATGATGAATTTTCTATAAGTCAATAGAAACATTTTGCGAATCTCAATTCGCCGAAACTCGGCTAGATTATACAAAAAATTGTGAATTATATGTAATATAATTTTTAATAAATCAATATAACTATAGTTATTAGATACAAGAAAAAAATTTGACAAAAATTGACTAGATTATACAAAAATATTCGACGAAACTCAGAGATGTGCCGGCACGGCACGATTACAAAATGGCACAGCACGACGCAGCTAGAGGTGTCAAACGAATCGTGTCGCGTCGGCATTGCCCATTTAATTTCATGCCAACCGTGCCTCGTGTCGTGTCGTGTCTGCCCGTTTACTAAATCGTGTCGTGTCGTGCTGCCCCGTTTACTTAATCGTGCCACGTCGTGTCGTGTCATTTTGTAATCGTTTCGTGTCGTTTCATGCCCATGCCGGCACATCTTTGAGTTTCGTCAAACTTATTTGTATAATCTAGCCAATTTTTGTCGGAAATTTTTTTTGTATATCTATTTTTTTTTTTGAACGGATTGTATATCTAATCACTATAGTTATATTGGTTTATTAAAAAGCATATTACATATAATTAACAATTTTTTTATTGACTTATTAAAAAGCGTATAACATATAATTAGAAACAAGGTTCTAAAACTCGCTAGGCGCTCCCAGGTCGGTTGAGCACCTTCTAGCTTCCAGGCCGAGTACTCGGGCGCCCAGCAATTACTCGTTTAGGGGTCTAATTGTAATTTTTAATAGTTTTCTGGGGTAAATGTGATATTTCTGAAAAATATTGGAGTAAAGTGTAATTAACGCAATTGAGTCACAGCTGTACAGGAGTAGGAGTGACAGCTGTAATTAATAAACACAGTGAGAGAAAAAAAAAACCTACAGAAACAACAACAGACTCACAAGTCACAACACACACCATATAAAGTTATAAACACGTGGAAGGTGGAACCTGTGTGTGGCTGTGGTATACTGTATACATATATCATCGAGAGAGAGAGAGAGACCAGTCCAGACGAAGAGAGAGAGACGATGTCGACGACGAGAGTAGCAGACGACGACGACAGAGCCAGACGACGATCGGACGGCGACGACAACGATCGGAGATGAGCCAGACGATCGCCGACGACGAGGTATGTTACTGATCGAACTTCGGAGGTGGAGAGGCACCTCTTCGATCGCGTTTGATTTAGGTCAGCAGAGTGCACGGAAATTTTGTATAAAAGGTGTGTAGTTTACCACTTAGCCCCCTCAAATTTGTAGAATTTCTATTTTAATCCCGATTTTTCCGACTTGTTCCCAACTCGCCGAGTCGTCGATTACTCGCAACTCGGCGACTACTCGGCGACTAACGCCGACTTCTTTCTGAGTTGGCCTTCCACCGACTAGGGTATAGTCGCCTCGGTGGGGTACCGAGGAGCGACTACTCGGCCGACTTATCCGACTTTTAGAACACTGATTAGAAAATTCATCATTAAAACTTATTTTTTTTTATTACATTAAAAATTACACTCTTTGTCCCTTTTTAAGTTATCCCTATCGGAATACGTGCAATTTTAAACCCCTAAAAAACATATTTCATTATATAATTTTTAAATTTTTTTTATACCAATTTAAAGTGCTCATTGAGTACTTTAATTTGGTGCAAAACAAATTTAAAAACATGCTGCAAAAGTTCATTTTTTAATGGCTACAAAAATGCACGTTTTCCAAATGTATCATTTAAAAGGGACGGAGGGAGTAGCATTTGTTGTGTCGTGCCCTGGGTCGTGCCCCGTGTTGTGTCATGCCGTGCCGTGTCTAGCCCACTTCCGTGTCGTACCGTGTCGTGCCCTTGCTATGCCTGTCTAAACCGTGTCGTGCCCGACCCAGTTCCATGTCGTGCCCATCTAAAACCGTGCTCATGCCATGCCGTGCCACATTTAAACCTGTTGTGTTGTGCAGTGCCTGTACCAACCCAGCCCATTTGACACCTCTAGACACGATTTAGTAAACGGGCCGGCACGGCACAATTAAGAAACAGCACGACACGGCACAGTTTAGTAAATGGGCCAACAGGGCATGACACGAAGCTCGGTTGGCACGAAATTAAATGAGCCATGCCGCCATGGTACGTCCCGTTTGACAAGCAATCAACTAGATAAACAAAGTACACTGATAAGATACATTCTCTGAACCGAAAAATGGAAATTCTTCCGAACTGATCATCCTTTTTACACCAGCTACATCCCACATCACTTCCCTTTCACTTTATCATCAATTGCAGCAAGGAAGAACCATTGCAATTGAGATAGTAGCCGGGAAAAAAAATTAAAATAAAATTTGAGATAGTAGGAGCAGCAGCAACGGTTACTAACCATCCAAATTGAGGAGATGTGAAATAATAATATATACGTCCCCCCTGTATATAAGAGAAACAATAACAAACCTCTTGTGATTGCAGTGTTCATTGCACCACATTCACCCAACAGTTGCTCGAGCAAACATGTGAGGAAATTAGCTTAAAGTGGCTTATATCGACCAAGCACTTGATGGAATTTGCCAAAAGTATATCGAACAAGAAGCAATGGTTATAACTATTTACCTTTTGAATTATTCTCGCCAAGATGAATGAGTTATATAAAAAAAAAATTGACGCAACAATTAGCCTAATAGTGGAGTTGGAAAAAGTTCCCGAAGAGAAAAATATAAGAAGATATCCGGTATGGAATAGCAATAGGAAAAACACAAAAAAGTTAAGCAGTAGGAATTGAGACCGATGAAAAGTACAAAATATACACAAACAAAAATGGGGAAATTTTCAAAAAAAAAAACCCTGATCTTTGCACATAATGTCTCATACACACCTGAAACTTCAATGAACGTCAATTCAACCCCTGGCCTTGACACTCCGTCCAGGACGGCAATCAAGGGGCAAATTTTGGCATACTTTGAGGTTGAGTTTACTCTAACTGTAGCTCCACCACCACCAGCTCTCCACGAGGAGCAAGGTGTCGTTCCCGAGCAGCCAGCGAGGACGGCCGAGCTAGACCCTAAAGAGTGGAAGTTGTACGTTGACGGGTCAGCTTGTAACAAGGGGTCAGGAGCAGGAGTGGTGCTATTCTCACCTGAAGGCATGGTGCTTGAGCAAGCACTAAGATTGGGATTTAGTGCCACCATCAATGTGGCAGAATATGAAGCACTGCTTGCTGGACTTAGGAGTGTCCTAGAGCTCAAGATAAGTAAGTTGAGGGTTTATTGTGATTCACAGTTAGTTGTAAACCAACTTTCAGGAGAATACGCTGCAAGGAGCGAAAAGATGGCTATATACTTTGAGACAGCCAAAGATTTACTAGATCAGTTTGATGAGGTCCACATCCAGCAGATCAGCTCGGGACAAAATGCACATGCAGATTCACTAGCTTGCTTGGGCTCCACAATCAACACGGAGTATCGCCGAACAGTGGCAATAGATTATTTGAGTGAACCGAGTATAGGCCGAGCAGTGGAGTTGGTGATGGAAACGGAACTTGGGCCGAGCTGGATGGACTCAATAGTGGCATACCTACGAGATGGGACTTTGCCAGAAGACAAAAGAGAGGCCCACAAAATCATAACCAAGTCTGTACGTTTCTGGCTCTCCCCAGAAGGTAAGCTCTATAGAAAATCCTTTATTGGTCCTTATTTGCTATTATGAGATCCATGTTGGAACATGTGGAGGACACACGAGTGGACGATCCATTGCCCACCGAGCAATATCCCAGGGGTATTGGTGGCCTTACATGCAAGAGGATGCAAAGGCCTTTGTCAAGACTTGTGAAAAATGTCAGAGGTATTCACCTCTCATCCGAGCACCAGCGGAAGATCTGTTGTCATTGACAAGCCCATGGCCATTTGCACTATGGGGACTGGACATCGTGGGTCCTCTCCTCACGGCAACGGAGAAACAAAAGTTTCTACTCATAGGAACTGATTACTTCACCAAATGGATAGAGTGGGAGGCTTTTGCCAAAATCCACTACAAGAAAAAACACCAACGGTGACACATGCAGCAATTTTGGGTCTTGATTTATCACATCCAGCAACAATCAGGAAGAGAGAAGGATGCCGATCGAAAAAATCCATGAAGAGAGATAGAGAGCTGAGAGCAAGTAGTCGTCTGTATGAGAGAAAGAGTGTGGATGTCGCCTGATGGGAATTAGGGTTGGGCACTTTTGGTGACAAGCAATTTGTACACAAAACGGCGTAGTTTTAATTTACCAATTTTCGGTGATTTTGCCCCCAAATTTTTTAGGACGCGCCACCCGCCAAAATTTAGACCATTTCGTGACAAGTAAAGCCTTGTCACCGAAAATCACTAGTTCAGTGACACAAAACTTGTCACCAAAGCAAAATTCCTGTCACCAAAAAATGTCTCCACTTGGCGCCAATGATCCCAACATTTTCCGTGGCATATTTAGAATTCCTTGTCACTGTTACTTCGCATTTAGTGACAACTGTAATATTTTCTCACTGAAGGGTGTCACCTTTGATGTTTTTTCTTGTAGTGATCACAGAGGCTATGGTGTAGAAGTTTGTCTGGAATAAGATCATAACTAGGTTTGGGATCCCATATTCTACCATCTCCGATAACGGGTCCCAGTTCGGGAAAAAGTTCAAAGCTTTTGTGCCCAGTACGGCATCAGGAATTACTACTCTACCCCAGCTTACCCACAGAGCAATGGGCAAGCAGAAGCCTCTAATAAGACTAGTCTTAAGTAGAGGTTGGAGAGCAAGAAGGGAAAGTGGCCAGATGAGCTGCCAGCTGTGCTTTGCGCATACAGGACCACTCCGCGGCGATCTATAGGAGAGACGTCGTACTCATTTGCATATGGGACAGAGGCTGTTATACCACTTGAAGTAGGCCTGCCGACCAACCGTACTGCTTTTATGGAATCAGGAGGCAACGATAACGCCCACATGTGTTGAAATCCGAGGCGATCCACGAAGCAATCAAGAGAGAGGCTAGGCTTGGATAGGAAACACAAAAGTTTTTATCACGGTCTCGAGGCTCGGGAGGACAAAAAAGCCCAGACAAGAACAGTCAAGTCCTTTCTCAGAACCGAATGTCTCGGAAGAAGTTGAGGGGCTATTGTAGTGGGCCGAAATATAGCAGGTCAGATGGGTCTCGGGTTGGGAGCCCAGAAAGAGCAAAGCCCAAAAGTAACTCCAATTATAGAGATAAAGCATAACGAAATGTGTCGTCCGAGACGGTTCTACCCGAGACGAATCGGCATCTCGGCCGAATTAAACCTTGATTCGGGTGAGTCATCCGAAACGGATTGTATCCGAGATGGCTCGGAAGGAAATCAGAGATATCGGTGACGTCTTATGTGACGTCATCCGAGGCGGTTACCACGCGTAACAGATTTGGGGAAGGTACATGTGCATGCTACAGCTATCCCTACGTCATGGTGACGGCAGCCGAGCCGTTTCGCTACGTGTCAAAGCTTAATTCGAGGATGCGTGCATGCAATGATAACAGATCTGGCTCGTGATGCACAGTGACGTCATCCGAGCCAGATTACGGATCTACCCCTGTACTTAGGGAGCCTATTTAAACGAAGAGAAGGAACCCTATGGAGGTACACAACACTTTCTCTCTCTACACAAACACTCTCTTGGTACTTCCTTCTCCGATCTCTCATTAGATTGTCGGAGTTAGCTGGGTTTGGAACTAACGTCGGGTGCTACGTGTGCAGGTGTACCAAGGAAACCTTGCTCGTCGCTCACAAGGGTCAAGTAAGAGGTCAAGAGGCTCATCTGGAAACCAGGGCACCACACTTCCCACTGAATGCAAGCAACCTAGGTTTCTGCAGTGAGCGTGTGTTCTTGACGGTCATTTTTTTTGCCTAAATTTGTATATTCCAAGCACATGGATATTCTTTATTCTTTCAATTCAAATGCCAATGTACAGGAGCGGAGTGAGAAATCTTATTTAGTGGGATCAAAAAGTAGATTCATATGCAAGATATTTTTTTGTTCTTTTACTTCAATTTTCTTGGTCGAAATAAAATATGAGTTCTTGATTCTTTTAGGTTTTCTTGAAGGCTGATTTGTTGTAATCCAGTGCCTACCATTTGGTGGTGGCAAATACGGTCTTTATGAAACTGACTCAATAACACACCTTCGAGTAGTTTTTGTGTTCCATGTTTTCTGAAGAAAGGCCGTTTTAGGCATATTTTTTTGTGTTCCACTCGGAATACTTTGTACAGTAATTGTTATATGTTATTTCTCTATTTTTCTGTTTTATGGTAATTAATTGGAAATATGTAGTACTGATTGATTGATCCTTTTAAGCTGGTTCGAACTCGCTGACTCACTCAAAAATTATAGATCCTATTAACCTACCTATATTACCTTCCAATTATCATTGGTGGTCCAGGCAATTTTGGTAGGTTTAAGCTCAATAAGCCTAGTTACTTTTTGGTTGGCACATTAATGACCAAAATCTACGTTTGCTAGTATCCCAATTTATTGAGTTGGAATTTTTTTTTTTTTTTCTTATTTAGAGTGTCTTATGTAGCAATGTGAAAAGGAATTGTTTTAAATATATTGTATTTAAGTGCAGTAGTTTTTTAGTCAAGATGGATTGAATTCATTGAAGGAGACGTCAAAAGCTGCATGTTTGGTTCAAAAAATTTCAGCAGCTAGTTTAGCTCGAGCATTTTAAAATCTGTCAATCAACAAAAACATTTTGTTTGGTTTTGCTAGATGTTATGCTATTTTTCCCAATTTGGATGTTTTGCTGTTTTGCTCAATTTGGATGTTTTGTTGTTTTGCTTGAGCAAAACATCCAGCAATAATGGCTGATTTTTGCCAATATAAATACAAAGCCATTAGGTCATTTTTTATGGGACAACAACCATAGTTTGTTCCCTACTCTCTTATTTACCTTTAAAACACTCTTGAGGGCTAGGGTTTATGTATCTTGAAGATTTTTGAAGGTCCATGTATTATTGTGCTGAAGATTCATCTTAGAGAGGTTTCTTTGTTTTGCTTGGAGTACAGATACCATCCATGTATCACTAAGTGGTAAATATATCTCCAAGAGGTTTTGATATTGTTTTTTTTTTTCCAACCTATATGACAAAAGCCCAAAGGGGGATTCCTAGGCAATACAAGTCCTTCGGTGGATTCCAAGAGGCAAACAGAAGGCTTATGGATTTAAGGCAGCGGTGGTCGAAATACTGGGTGTGATGAAGGTGGATTCGGCAAGTACATCTTAGACTCAATTATGAGCATTCTAATTGTCGGGGAAGATTGCTTATAGCTACACATTGTGTAAAGTGTTTTTGATTCATTCCCGTGGTTTTTTTCCCCATTTAGGGGTTTTCCACGTATATCTTAGTATTCTTCGATTGTTTGCTTTCATTTGCTTGCTTGATTGATATTATTGATTGTCAGATATTCAATTAGGGTTTCATAAATAGCAAATCTCTAAACCTAGCCTGGCTAGAGTTTTTCGATTGGTATCAGAGCGCTCATATTTATTTTGTATTTTTTTTATGAGCGTATCCTTATTTTATTTTATTTTTTTTTTATTTGCCATGGAGTTGAATTTGAACTGCCGTCAATTAGTTGATAGAACGAAGTTTGACCATTCAAAAGCAAAAACGGAAAAACCTTTTGAGTTTACGATTAAACATATTGACTCCAATGATCCAAACATTGATGATAAATATGATATGGAAAATATAGTTTGTTTACAAAAAAAATTAAACGGTCTTTTAAGAGAGAGGTTAATAAAAACAAAATAATTACAAGAATGACGTGAATTTTTTAGCTTTCACAACCAAGTTTCATGAGAGCGAGAAAGAGAGAATTGATGCCTTGCATAAACTTGATGTGCTTAATAGGAAACATATGAGTCTTGATCAAAATGATATGCATAGCCTTTTTTAGACTAACAAGCTTCTTGAATCAAAAGTAATAAATTTGCAAGACAAGGCCAATGCTACATTTAAGAAATTGAATGCAGATTCACTAGCTTTAGAGGAAGTCTTGACATCTCAAAAGGTGGCTTCAAATACAGGACTTGGTTATAGAAAAAGCTTTGTTCTCAAAGGCAAGTGGAAAAATTATAATCCCTCTGTCCCAGTTTAAGTATCCACTATGGGAATCTGTGCATTTTCAAACCCCAAAAAATGTTTGTCTTTTTTATTTTTTATATTCTTACACCAAATTAAAGTGCTTATCGTGTGAAAAAAAATTAAAAAAATTGTATGGAAATTTATTTCTTACATCAAAAAAAATATACGTTTCCCCAAGGAGACACTTAAATTGGGATGGAGGAAGTACTTATTAACCGAGTAGCAGTGTTCACACTCTTCTAGGGGTAAACAAAGCCAAGTCAACAACGAATGAGGCTAGTTTCAAAGATGCTAGCATAAAGCCCAATCCTCCGAAGGCAAAGAAACAATGTGCAACGGTTAAAAATACCACCACCAAGCGTGGTGAGGTAAAATCTTTTAAATATATTCTTGTTTGTCATTGTTGTTGTGGTATTGAAGGTCACACTTGCACATAAATAGAAAGTCCATATGGTCTTGACGAGTTTGTTCTTACATGTCCTTTTTGCATAGTGAACACTACAAGAAATTCGCAAATTTCCAGTGTTTACAAAACGCTGCTAAAAGCCCGAAAAGCGAGCTAAAAGTATACCAACGTTTTTTAACATGCGCCGATGACGTGGCCGTCGGGGAATGTTCCCAACGCTTTAAAAGTGCCGCTAAAAAGAGTGACATCATCCCCCTATGCTAGGGCTATAAATGAACTGAGCTGTTCATGAACTATTCGGAGCTCCGTTCAGTAAAGGCTCGTTCGAATTCAGTTCGTGTAGTAACCGAACTGAACTTGAACCTTAATTTTAGGCTCGTTACATAAACAAGCCGAACATGAGCTTTATTGTATTCAGCTCGGCTAGGCTCGCGAACCTAGAGTTAAAATATATAATTAATAATTCCTTTGAGTATATTTACAAATATGACATAATTCAGGGGTATATGTAATAATTGATCCCACAAATTATACACGATCACTTCCTACGAGATCTTCTTAGCTTTTTATGCTCTTAGTGTTTTCTTCCTTATTTTGTATTCTCCTAGTTCAAGTCTGAATTTGAGCCTAATTTTGAGCCTGATTTGACCTTAAATTCGGCTCGGTTCGACACTTTTGAGTTTAACGAGCTTTGACGAGCCAAACCCAAGCTTTGAAAATTTTTAACGAGCCGAACTCGAGCTCAGTCATCTAGGCTCGAATCGAACCCGAGCCAAACTCGAGCCCAATCAATACCTTACCCAACTGATCCCGAACGTAGTAGGATTCGGTTCGATTCGGCTCGTTTAGAGGCCTACCCTATACCAACGCTTTTTCAGAAAACGCCGGGACTGATTCTGTTTTTAAAAAAATATATACTACCTCCGTACCAATCTACTAGTCCTTCTTTCAATTTTGGGATGTCCCAAACTATTGTTCTCATTTCTAAAAACATCTATCAAAACAAGGTCATTTTCTAGTTTTACCCTTAAAAAATACTTTTTCCATTGCAATTGGCTTGTCCATTATCTTTTATTTTATAACGGGTTTTATGATTTTGAAAACTTTGTATAATAATACTAATTAATATCTATCAAACAAGATCCATATTCATATGTTTTGAGTTCCATATAAAAAAAATTACCCCCACAAAATTGGCTACAGTAATATTGACTGAATTTAGGAGCAAAACATAAAAGACAATACAAATTTTTTATTTTTTTTGTCAAAACAATACAAAATTTTCACACCCATTAAAAACTCACTTCCCAAAAGGGGCAAGCAAATTGGGACGGAGGGAGTATCCAGATTCCAGAGATATTCCTCCAACGTGACGTCATTCTACAATTTCCCATACTCGTCAAACGACCAAGCATGCTTCTGTCAGCTTCTCTCAGTCGGCCTTTCAATGAACATTGCTTCTCTAATTCGCTTTGTACTCTGCATCATGAAAAAATACATACTTCATCAATACCCGCCAAGAAGTAGTGTACACATCAATGGTAGAATAAGTTCATAATACATAATCAACACCCGTAAATTCATAATACATAATCAACACCCGTAAATTCAAATGGGAAGGAGCTCAGAAAGTTCTAATTAAGCCAATTGGGGGAAGATTTGTCATAATTACATTTCCTGATGAAGCTACTAGAGACTTGGTGATCAAAGAAAAGTGGATTTCAACTTGGTTTGAAGAAATCAATCAGTGGAATGGTGATCAAGCAAAGGTAGAAAGGTATGTGTGGTTATCATGTTATGGTATGCCCCTGCATGCTTGGTCATACTCAACATTCAAGGATATTGGTAATTTTTGGGGTAATTTCTTGCAAGTTGATGACTCTACACTGAAGGGAACATCATTTATTGAAGCAAGGATTCTAATTGCAACTGATCAGTTAGAAAAAATTGAAGGAAGCATGGAGTTGGTGATTGATAAAGTTAATTATTCGGTTAAAGTGATTGAAGATGAGACTTTCAGATTCATAAAACAAAGTTTCTTCAATATTCCAACTGAACTGGCACTGGAGAAATTAGTATCTATCCAAGAAGAAGATGAAAATAGAGTAGCAAGCAAAGAGAAATTAGCTGAGGTGGAAGCTAAGCTATGGTCTCATTCTGATGACGGGAAAGATGAAATGGATTTTTCAAAAGTAAATGAAGATGAGGAAGGTGTGCCAAGCAGTGATGAAGTAGTTGAGGATTCATTAAATCCTTCTTTGGGGGATGAAAATTCATTAATGGGAAAGGAGATAGTCCTTGAAAGCTTTGAGGGCCTTTCAATGAATAATCATCCATTAATTACTGCACCCAACTATATGGAATTCCAAGAGGCAGAAGCTAGTAAGGTGCTTGAGGAAAGTAGAAATGATATGTGCTCTGAAGAAAACAGTATTTCTACTGTAAAAGCATTGGTAAATAAAAACTTCGAATACGATGACAATGCCATTATTGAGGAAGAGCTAAACCAAAATCAGTTTGAATCTAATCATCCAGCCATCCAAGCTGCTGTCAAAGGAAGTAAGAGTAAAAGTAAGAGGAAAAACATCAATGACATCCTAGGTTACTCAAAAGTGGATAAAGGCACAACCAAAGGGAGAAGAAACAAAAACAAAGCTGTAGTTCTGAGATCTGTGTAGTATCTGCTGCTTTGTCTGCATCACTTTCTTCAGGAGGTATCAATAATAGAAATAGAATTCTACTTGATGAAGCAAAGGCAATCTGGGAGTTGGACAAAATGTTTGGATTACGATATGATGGCGATGAGAGGGAGGTAATTAGCAAGATTGCAGATATGGAAGCACTTAATAGAGCCAAGGCTGCAGGGGGTTTACAGTAGGAGTAGGAGCTGCAGGGTTTACAATAGGAGCTGCAGGGAGGTTTTCTTTGTATTTCAAGATGTGGAAGCAGTAGGAGCTGCGAGGGGTTTACTTTGAATTCCAAGATGTGGTAGCAGTAGGAGCTGCAGGGGGTTTACTTTTCATATGGAATCCAAAATCATTCACTCTGACAGAAGCTAGTGGTTCAAGAAACTTCATCTTGCTAAAAGCTATTTGGTCCATTTGGAAAATGAGGTATCAGTTCTTGTTTCAAATAAAGCCTTGAATTGGGAAGAATTGGTTGAGATAATGAAACGTAGAGTGGCTTTTTGGGTGAAGTCAAAATGGAAGCATGGGGACTACTCAATCAATGACTTTTGGGGGCTGATGGTTATTGGGTTTCATATTCTCGTTTTCTATTTTCCTTCTTGGTTGGGAAGTTGGTTTTTTTTATATAGCTGCTAAACCTATGGACTTTGGACTTGCATGCCAATTTTCGGGGTTGTGACTGTACCAAGAACTGATTGCCTTGTTGCTGTTCTTGCTGTGGAAGTATAACCTTGCTGATGATTTTGTTGCTGTGGAAGTATAATCTTGCTGAGGATTTGGTGCTGAGGATTTTGTTGAGGATATTGTTGCAGATCCTTGTGTTGTAGTAGTGTATTTTTATTTGATTCTTGAAAGTGATCTGTATGAGATTTATGATTTGGGTGTGGTTGATCTCTAGCCAACCATGTTTGGGGTTTAGAGGCATAGGATGGTCGTGAGGGTTAGGTGCCAACCTAATTGGGTTGTTTCCCTCGCGTTGTGATACCTTATTCTCTACCGTACCCCTTCTTTTATTGTATCTATTCTATATGGAGCAATAAAATTTCTTTTGCCTTGCAAAAAAAAAATTCATTGTTCTTTTCTAAAACCCTATGTTCCCAAAGACAAATACCAGCACCTGCACAATAGAAACACTAAAACGTAAAAAGTAAAGAGTCGTAACAATAGAGGTAAGAGCGTCCTCATCAAACCCACCTATATAGCTATTATAGCAAGAGCAAATCAAATACCACAAAACATTGTTGTATCGGCCTCAACAAAGCCTTTCTTTACTTTGTTTTTACTACAGTAATTCACTTCATTTGTTGAGCTCCTGTTCACTCACTTCTCCTTATTTTATTCTCTCTCTCTCTCTCTCTCTCTCTCTCTCTCTCTCTCTCTCTCTCTCTCTCTCTCTCTCTCTCTCTCTCTCTCTCTCTCTCTCTCTCTTGTGTCTTCATTTGTTGTTTCAATCTACATTTTGAAGTCAAGCCATACGTCTGATTGTATGATCAGTCATGTGTCTAGTTTGACCGGACATATCAGAAAGCCTTGCACCATCCAACCGGACAAATCAAGCCATGTGTTCGGTTGTATGATCTGTTTATAAAGCATTAAACTAGTAAAATATAAGAATAAAAAAACATAGAAAGAAATTTGAATAGAAAAGTAAAAGTAACAAGAAATAATAATTTGATATAGCAAAGTTAAAATAGGTAACCTGATTTTGTGAGTTTTTGAAAAATTGACTAGCGAAAGTATAAAAGGTGTATTTGAGGTTAAATTTGGTCCAAAATTTGAGTAGTCTAATGAGGATGCTCTTAGAGTTCTCAAAGTCTCAGAAGTATTATTAAACTAGGCACAACTTGTTCTTTCAGTTCCTCATAGGAAAAATTTGTTCATGCTTTAAACGGCTCAGATCATTTGGAGTTTGAATTAAATCTGAGTCGTCAGTGCCGAGGTGGACGGTTGCATGATGCTCACTACAACCCTGTAATGAGTTACCTCACTACAGTGCCCCCGCTTCCCACAAAATAGAGTGTGATTCTAAAAAAAGGGAGTGAAAATCCCTACCCTTAAATACTTTATGCAACGTAACGCAGTGAAATATCTTTTACAATATGCATAAGATTCGGCTTATTTACCTTTTTAGTCCCCAAAGTATTCGCGAAGTGTCAATTTGGTCCCCAATATTCAAATCGTGTCTATCGAGTCCCCAATGTTCACAATGTGTGTTTAAGTGGTCCCTAAGTCTAACTCTGTTTGTGTCCACCGTCAACTCTAGGGTTATATCTGGTATTTCACTCCCACTTCATCTTCCTCCTCAAAACCCTAACTATGACCCATCCCAGCCCCAAACCCAAACAACAGTACTTAATCCTTTCAAATCAGAACCACCGTAACAGTACCCATCCCAGCGAAATTAAACAGGCAATGCTACTGGAAAGTCTCACCCATTACACAGGAACAAATTACCAAACTCTGAACAAACAAGTGCCAATCTCCAGGGTGAACGAGTTGGGAAACAATTAGAGAGACTTATTTTGGAATCAAATTACCAGATTATGAACAAAAAAGTGCCAACAGTGAATGAGTTTTGAAACAATTCAAGAAACTTGTATTCGAATCAGCAAAAGTTAAACGAATATCGCTGTATAAAACCATAAACTCGAAACAATTAATGTACACCTACAGTGAAATAGATGTTTTGCCAAGCTATCATTAGGCATGTACTCAGCCACAAGCAGCCTCTCATCGTCGGCACAGCAGTAACCAATCAGATTGGCAAGGCTCTTGTATCTTAACTTCCCCACGCCCCATGCTTCGTCCTTTACAACCAGTTAAAAAACAACAAACCCAGTTGTAGGGGAGGTCAGCGCGAGACCCCCCGTTGACTGAAGTCAACGTTGACCCACCAATGAGAAGATGACACGTGTTGCACATGTGGCATGATTTCCGCGTGACACGTGGCTCTTCCCACGGAAAGATCCGCGTGGTGAGGCCACTGACGCATGCATGAAGGGGGAGCCACTAACGCGGGACCCTCTCGTGCAAGGCGCCTCCATGGCGCGCACCCCAAGCCCAGTAAGGGTGGTGTTTGGATAACCATGGGCCATCCGAACAGGAGAAAAGCCCATGGCCCATCTGACTAGAGCGGCCCAAGAGAATGGGCGATAACGCGAGAAGCTAGTCCGATTTAGCCCAGGTAATTATACCTGCTGCGGTCTAAAGGCAGGACCCCGGGGGCCCCCTGAGGCTTGGCTGCGGTATAGGCGCGACCGAACAGGTCACGACCTTGCCCTGACGGGAATAAGGGAGATCTAGTGGCTCGGTGGCTAAGAACAGGAGGATCGCTGCGCGGGGGAATGGCTTGTCACCGCGCGAGTCAGCTGCGCGGTGATGACGTCACCCGTACGGCCAGGTTGTACGGAAAGGACACGTGTTATCATATTATAAGGCGACAGCCTGGCGCCAAATGATTGGCCCAGGGTGCCTATAAATATGGAACATTCCCTTTCAAAGGTGCCAAAGGTTGGTGAGATCATTCCGATTGAGAGGAGACTA